>JBAMBR010002833.1:0-13210 GCA_037044475.1 Zaprionus obscuricornis
TATACTCGGTGCCCTTTGGGAACCAAGAGTATATTGGGTTAGTGACAAGAGCAGAAATGTATGTAACACCCATAAGGAGGCGTGGCCGACCCCATAAAGTATATATATTCTGACTCAGGATCAACAGCCGAGTCGATTGGAGACATGTCCGTCTGTCCGTCTGTCCGTCTGTACGTCCGTATGAACACACAGATCTCGGAGACTATAAGAGATAGAGACTTAATTTTTTTTGCATAGTGTTTGTAGTGTTTGCAGGCAGATCAAGTTTATTTTGGATTTTTGCCACGCCCCCCTCCGCCTCCACAAATCGATGAAAACCATTTTGAACACACCACTTCACCCACACCCAGTCAAGCTACAGCACTGAATTTTGGTACAAAGTTAGAATATGTTTATCTGGACGTTGTGTACAAATTTGGTACAGATCGGATAATAAACATGGAAGTTATTCACATTTCAAATTTCAAAAGTTGAGAGGCGTACGCTTGCTTGCTGTTCTCACCCCAAACGACGGCAACATTTTTTCACACTTGTGAAGAGCGTGGCTCAGTGGTTAGAGGGTTGAACTCGCGTGCATGAGGTCCGCGGTTCGATTCCCGAGACGATTTTTTTTTTAATTTTTTTTTTTAAAATTTTTTTTTTTATATTAACTTAAAATTGGCGAGTGCGCAGCACGAGCAAAATAAATATATAATATAACTTTGGGCACCGAGTATTATATAGTCGAGCACACTCGACTATAACTTTCTTACTTGTTTTATTTTTGATATCATTGAATATTAAAAGTAGAATTTTGTGGAAATATTGTAGGTGAGTAATAAAAGTGTTATATATAAAAAATAATTAAACACTTATTAGATAAAGTCAGGCAAAATACGAATGATGATTAAACGTAATAAAAATGCATGCCAAGACTTACATTTTTACTTATGCATATACATATATACGTATGTCAGGTTATTAATTTAATTATGTTTGTGGACATATTTCTAGTCTATTACATGGAATTACATCAATTTTAATAAAAATTTGGCCTAATGACAGTATGGCACGCCCTCAACCGAATAAGCGCCAAATGTTCACATATACAATGGCTCTCAACTTATTTAACAAAACGATAGCAGGCAGAAACAAAATTGAGACTCCTGAATACAATAATTTCATTCAATAGAAAGCCGCTTAAATTAAGTTGTAAAACAAGGCGGAGGTCGCAGCAAATATGAAGTTCAATCATATCCATTAATTATTTAAAAAGGAATGACTTGCACGAAATAAACTGTGATATTAAAAGTGCCAGTAGGTTTAGATTTTTCTAGTAAAGTATTATAAATGAATTAGATAAATAATAAAGGTTCTAATTATATGGTAAAATACTGCTTAAAAACTGCGCTTAATTTTGTTTCTACCTGATGTAGCTTTGGAATAAAACATCATTAAAATTTGATTCAATCTGTGCATGAAATAAGTTAAGAGCCACTGTGTATCTAAACAGCTTATTTCGTGCAAAAGTTGACGCACATTTTATAATAGATGGAAAACCAATCCAATTAATTAAATGAATAAGATAAACAATGAAGATTCGAAATAAAAGTTAAAAACCTGCTTAAAAAACTGCGCTTAAATTTTGTTTCTACCTGTTATAGTTTAGCGGTAAGCCAACCTATCATAAAATGCGTCAACCTTTGCACGAAATAAGCTGTGAGCAACTGTATAAATTCTTTGTTTTGTCTACATGTTTATATAACATGACGAATTTCGAAAAAATTGGAATTTTACTCTGCAAAACACCTGACAGGTAAAAGGTATGAGTGAAAAATGTAATCGGGGATATTCAACCAAATATTAAGTTTATCAACCGAAATTATTAGTCTTTTGAAATGCACTCTTTCTATGCCACATAAACTATACTGACCATCTTTGAAGACAGTCAATTTCTTTTACTATGGTTACCCACACTTTTATAGTATATAGTTAAATATAATGTATATGTGTATAACTATTTATGTATATATACTCAACAGCATAAATCTGTATACACCGAAAAAAAAATAAAAATCAAATTTCTCAGCTATTTATATGTATTTTCAACATCAGCACATTTTATTCTCTTTAATACTATATTTTTTTAGAGTTGTTTAACAATTTGATATATTTTGAAATTTGGTTTTCTTTTTTTTCCGGTGTATACAGATTTGTGCTGTTGAGTGTATGTAATTCGAATATATTTTTATTACACATTTCACTCGTATACTTTATGAAAACTCAACCAATATGTAAGGAAAATTAATTTATAAGTTTGAAACCCAGTTAATATCAAGAATATAATGCATTTTTAATTTTGATTGCAAAATAAAAAACATAAACATATAATTTTTTATACCTTATATAATTTTGACCAGGTGTTTGTAACGCTCATATTTATGGCACATAGCAGACCCCAGAAAGTATACATATTAAGTATAAAGTATACATATACATATTCTTTATTTCAAAATATTGTTAAAAAAAACGACCTAACAAGAAAACATTTACAAAGCGAACATCTATTAAAGGTAAAATAATAGGGTGGGAAGTAGAGTGTAATTTTTTCACTTATATTACATATAGTACGTCAAGTAACATATAAATGAATTTAGTATTATTGGAAAACCCAATATTTCTCTCTTTTAATAGTGCATCACAGTAAGTCGTCACATTTCGAATTACGAAGTGGGGGTGGCACACTAGATTTAAAGTATTATTTATAAGCGTACACATGAAACTAATTCCCAATTTGGTTTCTTAATCTAAACAACCGAGCATAGTTATTGTTCTAAATCAATAAATTTATTGTTAAAGATATAACAAGTCGAAATATTTTTAGCAAGCCGAACATTTAGTGTTAGTCAATATTTCATATTTAAATGTTGTCTTCCGTGATTTAATCTGATATTACCATTAATAATGATTATTATTCATGCGTAGAATATTAAATTGCATAACTTTCATGTTTATGGTCCTATTTGGCCAAATGCAGGGTTATATGTGGTATTTTCAATTTCTGAAGAAGCAAAACTTGCCAAAAAAAATATTTGAAATCTCTCTAGCTCTAATTGTCTCTGACATAGAGAGGAACAAAAGGACTTGATCCAAGTTACTCAAATTAATCCTAAGCATAATGAATATACTTTATGGGGTCTGCCATGTCTCTTATGGTCATTATATAAGTGGGTACCGGGCATACAAATTTGCCAAACTAAAATTCATGTCTATGACGGCAATGACTATTTGTCCTGATCTATTAACTGGATTAAACCAAATTTGACTAAACTAAAATCATGTCCGTTTCAATCATAAAGTCTAGAAAATAAAGTTGTTCATGTAAAGTTTCAATTTTCACTGTATCGTTCTGATACTTTTCTGACTTATATATAGTTTAAAATAAGTTTAAATTATGTTAAGTTTCATCCAAATAACTTCATACATGAGGAACTAGTTTGCCTTTAAACAAATAGATGCTGATCAGAAATATAAAAAACAAACTTTCTGCCTGCAACTAACACACCCGGACAAACGTACGTGTTTCGTACAGTCATGGACACATAAATAGAACAAATAAAGAATTTTACAGTTATCACTTTTAATTTTCACATAAAAAGCACAAATCTAAATTGTATTTTTAAGCTTTGTTTTTTGCCGGTATTTTACATCGTATTTTCAAAATTAAGATTTCAAAAGTTTTCTTATCTCTTACAGACCAAAATCAAAATCAAATCAAAAAAATTCAAAAACATTTTACATTTATCACTTTTAGTTTGGTTTTAATCTTAATTTTCTTGGAAAAGCCATTATTTGGCTTGGTCACAGTAGTAGCACAAGAAAAATCTCTTTTTTCCGGGTTTTGAGTTTGTTTCTAATATTATATCAATGTGTTAACATGATTAATTCAAACTTTACTAAAATTTATCATAAAACGCGATGTTCAGACAAGGAAAGGATCTGTAAAAAAAACCAACTAAAATGGCTAAAATAATAAAAGGATTAAATAAATTTGTATACAATCCTTATAAATAAGCAAATACATTTGCTCATTTGCTTGACATATTAAATGGATCAAAGTGCCTATAAGCTTATAGTGAATATCGACAATAGAAATGTATAATGAATTGGGTATCAATGTCTTCAACATAAAATATTCCACAAACATTTCAGCCGAAGATCGTATGAATCCATCTCAGTGGAAAAATAAATCCTGATTTTATGGACTATCCTGGTGTAAAGTGTCAAAACTAAAATAAATAAGCTAGGAACCGATGGCAGAAATGTTTTTTGTTGTTAAAAGTGAGAAGTACACAATCTTCTGTGCACAATGAAGACAGTGAAGCACTATGGAGGATGTTTCAAGTATTGTGCTATGTCTTCGTTGCATGGTTGGGTTTCGATTTCAACAAATAAATGGCATAATGATCCTTTTAATATATTTAGACATTTTCTATACTAAAATATAAGAAAATACTTTTAAAAATATAACCGTAAACTTGACATTCACGTAAGACAAGGACAGAAACACGCACATGCAGAGTCGCAATAAAGTGGCTTAAGGACGATTTTACTGTTATTTTGTAGTTGCAGGCTCAAAATCATGATATAAATCACCTGGAATATCTTTGTAAAAATGTTAAAATCTATTATTTAAAAAAAAAAATTTTATGAATTGACGACATAGTGACAAATTTCCAAGAAACTTGAAACTTCATTCTGCAAGGAGTCAACAGGAAGGAGAAAGTATAAATGAAAAATGTAATACAGTTATTGGAAATCGGGGATATTTAATCAAATACTAAATTTCTGAAACAAAACTTTTAGTCATTTTCTTATAATAATTACGAATATTTCAAAATGTGTTTTTTTCTGTGGCCAAGCCAAATTATGACTTTTTCAAGGAAAACGAAGATTAAAACCAAACTAAAAGTAATAACTAAAATTGATTGATTGAATTAAGAAAACTTTTGAAATCTTAAGTTTGAAAATACGATGTAAAATACCGTCAAAAATCAAAGCTTAAAAATACAATTTCGATTTGTGTTTTTTATGTGCCCATAGCATAAATCTGCGTACACCAAAAAAAAAAAATTTAAAATAAAACATCAAACCAAATTTTACAGCTATACGTATTTTTAATTAATTTTGTTAAAACATGACTATATTTTATTCTCTTTAAAAAATACATCATATGCATAATAAACAAAGGAAGTTTTTCATTAAAAAAAACACATACAGTAGAATCCATAAAACTCACACACTAAAATCAGCGTTTCTAGCCTTATACCACACCTAACACTTGAGAGTCAGCGATAGGCTGAAAACTTGATTGAAAATTTATTTTCATTGGTCGCAAAATTTAATTTTTCAATCGAACTAATTTTGTGAGCCTTATACATAAACATACATCTAAATTGAGAACAATTCTAATAGGTATTATTTAACTAAATCTAGGTAGCTAGAATAAAACTTATTTCCCAGTCGCTGACTTACATTTACCAGATATATACTTTTTAAATAAACTTGAACTATTTCGAAATGAAACAAATATAAGACAAAGCACTTTCTTTTTACGAAGTAATAGCATATTTTCAATCGATTTAAAATTTGATTCATTTTATATTTATTATTGTACATTTGACCGATAATTCGTCTGTTTAATAAATTTCATAAAAAAATATATTTACCCTTGACATCATCGTCTTCCAGTGTTGTGCTAGATGAATCAGTTGATTCCTTTACCTGAGATCCGTCACCCTTTTTAGTGATCATGCTCCTACCTGTAAAGATTAGTGTCAATTAATAATATACTAATAATATTATATAATAACATTCATATTTTTTCCCATACTAACGCTCCAAACTTATTTATAAAATGTACAATTCAAAGCTACTGCTAAATTATTGAATTATTCAATATTTTTCAGTTCATATTATTTAGATATGTCAATTATTACTAAACTAAAAGGATCAACTTAAGTGTTCAAACTATGATTTAGTAGTCAAATCTGGCTCGTTCCAATATATTCAAGCGTCTGTTTGTGTCTGTCTGAATGTCCCTTTTCGACAGCAAAATGAATTTCTTTCAACCTCTTGGGAATATGCAGGGATATACAAAATGATTTAGACTTTTTGCAAATATGAGAAAAAATATGTGTATACTGTACATAGAAATCTACTGACTAGAGAAGTTCCTAGTTGCAAGCATTGTGGTTAATATAGCGCCTTTAAGTTTACGACGAGCATTGAATTTTTTCAGACAGTCCACGGTCTCTTGGCGATGTACTACAGAAGCAACACGCTCCCTTTGCTAAAATGAATAAAACGCAATACAATAACTTTACATTCCTTACTTTCATGAATAAACAAAAGTTCAACTTACACATATCCACGGATGCTTAAGGGCCTCAGATGCCGTTATCCGCTTATTTGGGTTTACAGTGAGCATTTGGTTAATTAAATTTTTTGCTTCAGGCGTAACTGTATCCCATTCTGGAGAAGGATACTGAAAAAAAAAATTAAAATTACAGAAACACCGATTTATCATTTATACCTGGGTTATTTCAATTGAAAATTATATGTATTTTAAATCAAGAAAGTAATTCATTTGTGAATACCAAATGATATGATACTGTATGTGAATATGTTTATGTGTAAGGCTCACAAAATTCGTTCAATTCGAAACGATAAACAATGAAAATAAATTTTCAGATCAAGTTTTCAGCTGAGCTTAAAGTGTTTAGTGTGGTATAATTTGGCAAACGCTCATTTTAATTGTAGAGTTATGGATTATGCCTTTTTTAATGAAGAGCCTTTGTTTATTATGCATATGATGTATTAAAAGAGAATAAAATATAGTCATGTTTTAACAAAATTAATTAAAAATACGTATAGCTGTAAAATTTGGTTTGATGTTTTATTTTAAATTTTTTTTTTTTGGTGTACGCAGATTTATGCTATGGGCACATAAAAAACACAAATCGAAATTGTATTTTTAAGCTTTGATTTTTGACGGTATTTTACATCGTATTTTCAAACTTAAGATTTCAAAAGTTTTCTTAATTCAATCAATCAATTTTAGTTATTACTTTTAGTTTGGTTTTAATCTTCGTTTTCCTTGAAAAAGTCATAATTTGGCTTGGCCACAGAAAAAAACACATTTTGAAATATTCGTAATTATTATAAGAAAATGACTAAAAGTTTTGTTTCAGAAATTTAGTATTTGATTAAATATCCCCGATTTCCAATAACTGTATTACATTTTTCATTTATACTTTCTCCTTCCTGTTGACTCCTTGCAGAATGAAGTTTCAAGTTTCTTGGAAATTTGTCACTATGTCGTCAATTCATAAAATTTTTTTTTTTAAATAATAGATTTTAACATTTTTACAAAGATATTCCAGGTGATTTATATCATGATTTTGAGCCTGCAACTACAAAATAACAGTAAAATCGTCCTTAAGCCACTTTATTGCGACTCTGCATGTGCGTGTTTCTGTCCTTGTCTTACGTGAATGTCAAGTTTACGGTTATATTTTTAAAAGTATTTTCTTATATTTTAGTATAGAAAATGTCTAAATATATTAAAAGGATCATTATGCCATTTATTTGTTGAAATCGAAACCCAACCATGCAACGAAGACATAGCACAATACTTGAAACATCCTCCATAGTGCTTCACTGTCTTCATTGTGCACAGAAGATTGTGTACTTCTCACTTTTAACAACAAAAAACATTTCTGCCATCGGTTCCTAGCTTATTTATTTTAGTTTTGACACTTTACACCAGGATAGTCCATAAAATCAGGATTTATTTTTCCACTGAGATGGATTCATACGATCTTCGGCTGAAATGTTTGTGGAATATTTTATGTTGAAGACATTGATACCCAATTCATTATACATTTCTATTGTCGATATTCACTATAAGCTTATAGGCACTTTGATCCATTTAATATGTCAAGCAAATGAGCAAATGTATTTGCTTATTTATAAGGATTGTATACAAATTTATTTAATCCTTTTATTATTTTAGCCATTTTAGTTGGTTTTTTTTACAGATCCTTTCCTTGTCTGAACATCGCGTTTTATGATAAATTTTAGTAAAGTTTGAATTAATCATGTTAACACATTGATATAATATTAGAAACAAACTCAAAACCCGGAAAAAAGAGATTTTTCTTGTGCTACTACTGTGACCAAGCCAAATAATGGCTTTTCCAAGAAAATTAAGATTAAAACCAAACTAAAAGTGATAAATGTAAAATGTTTTTGAATTTTTTTGATTTTATTTTGATTTTGGTCTGTAAGAGATAAGAAAACTTTTGAAATCTTAATTTTGAAAATACGATGTAAAATACCGGCAAAAAACAAAGCTTAAAAATACAATTTAGATTTGTGCTTTTTATGTGAAAATTAAAAGTGATAACTGTAAAATTCTTTATTTGTTCTATTTATGTGTCCATGACTGTACGAAACACGTACGTTTGTCCGGGTGTGTTAGTTGCAGGCAGAAAGTTTGTTTTTTATATTTCTGATCAGCATCTATTTGTTTAAAGGCAAACTAGTTCCTCATGTATGAAGTTATTTGGATGAAACTTAACATAATTTAAACTTATTTTAAACTATATATAAGTCAGAAAAGTATCAGAACGATACAGTGAAAATTGAAACTTTACATGAACAACTTTATTTTCTAGACTTTATGATTGAAACGGACATGATTTTAGTTTAGTCAAATTTGGTTTAATCCAGTTAATAGATCAGGACAAATAGTCATTGCCGTCATAGACATGAATTTTAGTTTGGCAAATTTGTATGCCCGGTACCCACTTATATAATGACCATAAGAGACATGGCAGACCCCATAAAGTATATTCATTATGCTTAGGATTAATTTGAGTAACTTGGATCAAGTCCTTTTGTTCCTCTCTATGTCAGAGACAATTAGAGCTAGAGAGATTTCAAATATTTTTTTTGGCAAGTTTTGCTTCTTCAGAAATTGAAAATACCACATATAACCCTGCATTTGGCCAAATAGGACCATAAACATGAAAGTTATGCAATTTAATATTCTACGCATGAATAATAATCATTATTAATGGTAATATCAGATTAAATCACGGAAGACAACATTTAAATATGAAATATTGACTAACACTAAATGTTCGGCTTGCTAAAAATATTTCGACTTGTTATATCTTTAACAATAAATTTATTGATTTAGAACAATAACTATGCTCGGTTGTTTAGATTAAGAAACCAAATTGGGAATTAGTTTCATGTGTACGCTTATAAATAATACTTTAAATCTAGTGTGCCACCCCCACTTCGTAATTCGAAATGTGACGACTTACTGTGATGCACTATTAAAAGAGAGAAATATTGGGTTTTCCAATAATACTAAATTCATTTATATGTTACTTGACGTACTATATGTAATATAAGTGAAAAAATTACACTCTACTTCCCACCCTATTATTTTACCTTTAATAGATGTTCGCTTTGTAAATGTTTTCTTGTTAGGTCGTTTTTTTTAACAATATTTTGAAATAAAGAATATGTATATGTATACTTTATACTTAATATGTATACTTTCTGGGGTCTGCTATGTGCCATAAATATGAGCGTTACAAACACCTGGTCAAAATTATATAAGGTATAAAAAATTATATGTTTATGTTTTTTATTTTGCAATCAAAATTAAAAATGCATTATATTCTTGATATTAACTGGGTTTCAAACTTATAAATTAATTTTCCTTACATATTGGTTGAGTTTTCATAAAGTATACGAGTGAAATGTGTAATAAAAATATATTCGAATTACATACACTCAACAGCACAAATCTGTATACACCGGAAAAAAAAGAAAACCAAATTTCAAAATATATCAAATTGTTAAACAACTCTAAAAAAATATAGTATTAAAGAGAATAAAATGTGCTGATGTTGAAAATACATATAAATAGCTGAGAAATTTGATTTTTATTTTTTTTTCGGTGTATACAGATTTATGCTGTTGAGTATATATACATAAATAGTTATACACATATACATTATATTTAACTATATACTATAAAAGTGTGGGTAACCATAGTAAAAGAAATTGACTGTCTTCAAAGATGGTCAGTATAGTTTATGTGGCATAGAAAGAGTGCATTTCAAAAGACTAATAATTTCGGTTGATAAACTTAATATTTGGTTGAATATCCCCGATTACATTTTTCACTCATACCTTTTACCTGTCAGGTGTTTTGCAGAGTAAAATTCCAATTTTTTCGAAATTCGTCATGTTATATAAACATGTAGACAAAACAAAGAATTTATACAGTTGCTCACAGCTTATTTCGTGCAAAGGTTGACGCATTTTATGATAGGTTGGCTTACCGCTAAACTATAACAGGTAGAAACAAAATTTAAGCGCAGTTTTTTAAGCAGGTTTTTAACTTTTATTTCGAATCTTCATTGTTTATCTTATTCATTTAATTAATTGGATTGGTTTTCCATCTATTATAAAATGTGCGTCAACTTTTGCACGAAATAAGCTGTTTAGATACACAGTGGCTCTTAACTTATTTCATGCACAGATTGAATCAAATTTTAATGATGTTTTATTCCAAAGCTACATCAGGTAGAAACAAAATTAAGCGCAGTTTTTAAGCAGTATTTTACCATATAATTAGAACCTTTATTATTTATCTAATTCATTTATAATACTTTACTAGAAAAATCTAAACCTACTGGCACTTTTAATATCACAGTTTATTTCGTGCAAGTCATTCCTTTTTAAATAATTAATGGATATGATTGAACTTCATATTTGCTGCGACCTCCGCCTTGTTTTACAACTTAATTTAAGCGGCTTTCTATTGAATGAAATTATTGTATTCAGGAGTCTCAATTTTGTTTCTGCCTGCTATCGTTTTGTTAAATAAGTTGAGAGCCATTGTATATGTGAACATTTGGCGCTTATTCGGTTGAGGGCGTGCCATACTGTCATTAGGCCAAATTTTTATTAAAATTGATGTAATTCCATGTAATAGACTAGAAATATGTCCACAAACATAATTAAATTAATAACCTGACATACGTATATATGTATATGCATAAGTAAAAATGTAAGTCTTGGCATGCATTTTTATTACGTTTAATCATCATTCGTATTTTGCCTGACTTTATCTAATAAGTGTTTAATTATTTTTTATATATAACACTTTTATTACTCACCTACAATATTTCCACAAAATTCTACTTTTAATATTCAATGATATCAAAAATAAAATGATTCTTAAAGGAAGCAGATTCCAAATCAGTAAACAGAACAAAATCTTAAAAGAATTACCATTGTTTTCATTTGTACAAAAATGTCGGAACAGTCAAATGACGTTATATAAACGAACTAAACTATCTCAAAACTAAACTAGAAAGCAATGTTAGTTCCGGCCTGTCGAAAATGTCAGTTTGGGTAGAAACAAACTGACATACACATTTGGATTTGGAACCGATCCAGATCAAGATTATATATACCACGTCCTATTATGTGCGGGACAAACTTCTGACTGAAATTAATATACCTTCTGCGAGGATATAAAATTAAGTCAGGCTTAATAATAACTTGAAACGAATAAAATTAATTGTGCTAACTTCCCAATTTAGTACGATAAGTATCGACAACTTTGCATTTAAATCGCATTAACCTGCAAATTTGAATAAATATGTTTACCTTTCATTTTTTTCCCTATTACCATTAATTATGGGGTTTATATAAAGTATATAAATAATTTACTTTTCTCATCTTTCAAGGTTTAAAAAGTATAAAAACTAAATTAACTTAAATTTAACTCAAATGGCTTTGTTTAGTACCTATAAATATGAATAACTGGAAATTTATATTATTATTTATATTTTTAAACATTACAATTTGAAAATTCTAAAAATTATTCCCATATCGGTTGCATTTTTGAATTATGAAATTTATTCTTTTTTAGAAGATAAAAAAGGAATCGTTGATCGCAGTACCACAGTTATATCAAAAGATCCCGAAGGTAAATGTTATTCATTTGCACTTAATTATTATTTTTTTTGCTTTTTTCCCAACTAATTAAACAAATTTTGACCATATTTCACAAACTACATGCAAATGAAAACTGTAAGATCCAACAACACATCCTTTGTAAAACAAGTTGCATAAGAAGTATACATAATAATAATGAAAACCGTGTAATAAAAAATCGTCAGTGACGATTATTTTAATTATCATTATTATTATGTATACTTCTTATGCAACTTGTTTTACAAAGGATGTGTTGTTGGATCTTACAGTTTTCATTTGCATGTAGTTTGTGAAATATGGTCAAAATTTGTTTAATTAGTTGGGAAAAAAGCAAAAAAAATAATAATTAAGTGCAAATGAATAACATTTACCTTCGGGATCTTTTGATATAACTGTGGTACTGCGATCAACGATTCCTTTTTTATCTTCTAAAAAAGAATAAATTTCATAATTCAAAAATGCAACCGATATGGGAATAATTTTTAGAATTTTCAAATTGTAATGTTTAAAAATATAAATAATAATATAAATTTCCAGTTATTCATATTTATAGGTACTAAACAAAGCCATTTGAGTTAAATTTAAGTTAATTTAGTTTTTATACTTTTTAAACCTTGAAAGATGAGAAAAGTAAATTATTTATATACTTTATATAAACCCCATAATTAATGGTAATAGGGAAAAAAATGAAAGGTAAACATATTTATTCAAATTTGCAGGTTAATGCGATTTAAATGCAAAGTTGTCGATACTTATCGTACTAAATTGGGAAGTTAGCACAATTAATTTTATTCGTTTCAAGTTATTATTAAGCCTGACTTAATTTTATATCCTCGCAGAAGGTATATTAATTTCAGTCAGAAGTTTGTCCCGCACATAATAGGACGTGGTATATATAATCTTGATCTGGATCGGTTCCAAATCCAAATGTGTATGTCAGTTTGTTTCTACCCAAACTGACATTTTCGACAGGCCGGAACTAACATTGCTTTCTAGTTTAGTTTTGAGATAGTTTAGTTCGTTTATATAACGTCATTTGACTGTTCCGACATTTTTGTACAAATGAAAACAATGGTAATTCTTTTAAGATTTTGTTCTGTTTACTGATTTGGAATCTGCTTCCTTTAAGAATCAT
>JBAMBR010002834.1:0-18431 GCA_037044475.1 Zaprionus obscuricornis
AGATAAAGTGAATGATATATATATATATATATATGCAGGTTTACGGTGGAATATTTGGCATATTTTAACGCATGTATTTTATAGAAGTGTATTACAAAATTACTTAGTTATATATTTATATATAAAATTGTATAACTTATGATTATCAAATCTGGACAAAATTTTCACAGATCCCCTTAGTGCAAGTTTTTAGTCGGAATTAAAATTATGCTTGTAGTGGTCATTTTCTATTTTTTGAGGCAGTGGGGAAATGGCCAATAACTAATAGTCTCTCGGAAGCCAGGTGTTCAAAAGTACAGTTAGAATGACGGACATGATCCTGGCAACCTAACCTAAGAATATACATATATACATACTATGTATAAGGGTTTCGTTCCTCTCCTTATGAAAGTTATTTATGGAACACTTCTAGGTACCACAAAATTATGTGTTCCCTTTACTGGCAATAAAAATTAGTTCATAAAATTTGCCGCTAAATATTTTGTAATATGATCATAGAATGCCTTGACTACAAATTTTGTTACAACTTATTTGAACAATAGCAAATTGATCAAAGTAAATGCGTTCGTTGAACTAAACACGACGTTCTCAGCTTTTCCGTGTTTTGGACTAAATTTTTAGTAGAACTGTATTATTTATTATTAAATAAAAGTTCATATTTTTCGGTCAAAATTTATTATCATGTTGTCAATTTATCGAAGTTGTAATGTTGGGGTAAAGTCAACATCCCTTGTTCGCGCAGGAATTTGTGGCTTTGCACGTTATCAATTAAGAAACCTTTCGGATTCGCCAAAATGTGGAAAAAGCTCGGGTTCTGATCCAAAATGTGGAGCTGCAATTCTGAGGGAATATCCATGTAATATTAAACCATCGGAAATGTACAAAGCACCTCCAACATCAAAGCGTCCTAAACTAGTTTCAATGTGGAAAATTGAAAATTGTGAACCAGAAGACGTATGCGTCTTAGATCTTCGTTACGACATGAAGTATTATCGTATATCGGATAAGAAGAATCGCAAATATCAAGTCACATGGAACGAATGCCCACGTCTCCTTATTAAACCCAGAAAGGTTTGTATTCGCGAGAAATCATGCATGCCAAAGATGGAGCGACGCAAGCGTGCCCCTGCTGGAGTTGCAGCACCTGTTCCGCCTTCTGCAGATTCTTGTGGTAAGAAGAAAAAGGAAGAAACTAGTTGTCCCTATGTTAAAGCACCTTGCTGCAAGGTTGGTCGCCGACCACCAAAATGTAAAGCTGCATTCCGTGGTCTTGGTAGCTGTCAAAAGCGAAAGGCCCCTTACCCAAGTTTCTCGGAATGCAAGAAGGATCCAGCAATCGAATTACCTCCAGTTGAGTGTAAATGCCTGACAAGTACCTCACTTTGCGATGCCTGGGCAACGCTCAGACGACGTTTAGCCAGAGGATTAGAAGCAGTAAAGAAATGTGGTGAATCTTAAAAGAATGCATTGACTAGATAAAAAAACAAAAGCAAAAAAAAAACAGAAATCAAAGCTTAGTAGTATGAAAGACGGAAAGAAAAGGTCAAGAAGTAAATCAATACTGTATAATTCACGAATAGAAAACTTCTTAGTCAATGTTAAATAAATTTTAGAATAAGGTAAAGCAAGAATGCGGTGACGCTTGGAAGAAAAGATAAAAATGGAAGATTAAAAAAAAACTTTTAAAAGCCTATTTTTATTTGCATTCAACTATTGAGCACTTTCTATTCAGAGTTGGAAAATAAAACTTGTACTACTATTGACAATTAAAAAGGCGCATGTTTAATTAAAGTTATTGTTAAAGCATAAGATCTAGTTTTCTGTGTTTATTTAGAACTAAGGGAATTTTGCCATTTTCCTTCACAGATTTCGTTTCTAAATTCTAAAATGTTTCAAATAACAGTTCGCTCCATTTCCATTTTAAAATTTTCAAATAAACTTATTGTATTATCGAATCGATTTTTCAGCGATGAGAAGTCTTGTGGCAAAAATATTAATTCTAAAGATAACATTAAATCAAACGAAAAGCCTAAACAGTCCTGTAACCGTTCACGTGAACCGAGAAAATGTAAAAAACAATCTCCACCTTATCCGAGCTTTTCAGAATGCAAGAAAACTAAAGCTCCACCAAAATCACCTAGCGAATGTGACTGCTTGAAGCTCGATAAATGAGTAAGGATTCCGAAAAGAACATTATGATGTACTCAAAGGACATTTAAATCTGATTTATTATTGCTTTATTAAATGAAATATAGGGCACAAAAATGTTAAACTAAGCAACCCTCATTTATAAAAATCTTTGTGCTTATATTTTATTTTAGTTTTATTTATAGTTTTTGTGAAACATTTTAGTAAAACAGATCGGATCATTTTTTTTTTTTTTTTTGGTCTACTACCAAAAACTTTAAATCATATCTACATTTTTAGCTTAAATTTTTATATCTGTAAATAATGAATTTGTTAAAGAATTGGCACTCAATTCTTACGAAGGGTCGATGTGGACTTCATCTAATGGCAAACTCAACTATTTTAGAAAATAGTTGCTGGGAGCTGCGAAAGGCTGCACGGAAGAAAGAATTGGAGCTCAATAGGAATATGAAGCAAGAGTTCGATCAAAGCACTTACTCACGTAAATGCGAAAATAAAATTAACTGGTACGGCAAGGTTCAAGATAAAATAGTTAAAAACCCGATGAGGGTAATACAAGAACCAGAACGAACTTCTACAGCGATGACGAACAAGCATTATAATCGAAATTACTATAAACCAAAGGCTCTAGACTATCGTGCTTACGAAAAAACTTGGAAAGACTTTTCATTTAAGGTTCCAAAACATCTTTCAAACAATCCAATTCAATGGGATATCCATGAGAAATGTAAAATTAAATATTAAATGCAAGCAATGGTTTACAATTTTTCAGTTAAAAATTGTCGTTTTAAAATAAATAATTTTGAAATAATGCAAAGTATTAGTAATAATAGTTTAGTGCTAAAAGTATTATCTGCTTTAGATGTATTTTCATAACTGAAGATTGTACTGGTTCGAGGATTTCAGTGCCGGACTTTTAACATATTATATTTAATTTTATGCTGCAATGGTTTTGTTTAGGTCAAATTTTATCGGGAAATTATAGCCATTATCAACAATGGGTAGGCTATATAAACAATCAGTACACTTATGCAGGTTTGGAATTTTCAGCTTTATAGATTTTTTTTATTTTAGTTTTTAGTGGAGGGAATGATATTGTGTTAATCATATTTTAATTCTGCAACTTAATTTATTTTTATACCCTTGTAGATTGAATATTAATATAATGTAACACCCCTTACAAGGCGTGGTAGACCCAACAAAGAATAAATGTTCTTAATCAGCATTATATGCTGGATCCATGCATACCCGTCTGTTTCAGCCTAAATTCAAAAAATACTCCCTAAGCGTATAATCTCTATATATGTAAGTGAGAACTGGCCGGATTGCCCACTACATCGTATGACTGCCATAGGAACAATCAAAAATTGAGTTTTTATATTAAAAGTTTTCTGTTGAGAATGTAAGGGTATGACATCTTCTTCGGTCCGCCAAAAATAACTTTACTCTCTTCTTTTTGATAGTTTATTTTAGTTACTTTACTATACTTGTAAGCTTAAATTAGCATTTTTAGATAACTTTAGACGGGAGACAATAGCAATTGATTAATGCTGAACCCATTCGGCTCTAGATGCTCAATATATATATATATATATATATATATATATAAACATATATATTGCTATTGTCATACACTGTATATATGTATGACACTAACATATGCGAATGAAATTTTAATTCTTATATTCAACTTCGTAAAGTATATCTTCATTGCTACTTATTATATATTAATAATATATATATTAAATACAATAAAATATATTAGAACTTTAAGCATCACATCATCTTTGATTTTTCTATAAACATACAAACTTAATAAAGTAGCAGGTTTATGCTGCTCAGTTTTCTACTATACCTTATGAACTTCCGACTGTTTTGGCACTGAATTTTAAAATTTTTAGTAGAAAAAAATTTTCGAATTGAATTTTTTTGTTTTCCTTTTTTGATTCTTACTGCTTTTTGTGTGTCCTCGACAACTGCGTCTTTTAACAAAAAAATCGTTAAAAAGATGCAGTCGTTGAAAACTAAAGTTTCTCACTTGCCGATCGTTGCGGTGCAAGCGTCGCCGCAAAGTTCGCTTTTCCAGAAGCTACTTGCATTTGCAAACCATGCAAACATTGTTCAAACACATAGACGAGGCATAGACACATTATATGGTAACGAATCTAATGAGGACGCTGAATATAAAATTTTGTCAGCTCGCGAGGATCTTCAGCCCATGGAGGCACCGGACCCACTTAAAAATAAAGATCCCTGTTGGCAATCTTTACGTCGCACGGAATACAAATGTCGGACTGATCCAGAATTTATGGTGGATAGTTTTATCAACGAACGAAAGAAATGTCTAGCGGATCCCTGTGCTTGGGATGTTCCACGTGCTGACTTGACACACTACAGGCCTTCTGATAAACTCAAAAAGAAATATCCACGCACCTGGATTCAATGTGTGGTGAAGAGGCGTAAAGCGAAGATGCAGTGTGCTTGGAAGCCGGTGGAACACGAAAGACGTCAGTTCACCCGCATTCGCGAAAAAGTTTTGGATGCTTGTGATCCTAAGAACCAGTGTATGCCTATTGGTTCACACAATCTAGGACTTTTAGAATGCACAACACCACCTTCGACCACTTGTCCTCGAATTGCTATGCCCTTTTGCAAACCGTCGAGGGTACCTCCAATTTGTAAAGATATACGCAAGCCCTCAACTTGCCGTAAGCGGCTGACAAAGTATCCTGCATTCTCAGAGTGCCTCATTGATCCGTTACCTGAATCGCCTCCTGTTGAATGTAAATGCCTAAATACTCCAATGATGTGTGAGGTATGGGAGTATTATCGAAAGAGGAAATGTTAATTATTCCTATTTAAATCGAATAATTCAGGATTATCAATATCGCATTCAATAAAGCTGAATCAAATTTAGGCAAAGTAAAATCTGTCTTTTTTTATTTCAAATATATACATATATATCAATCTAATCTAGAACTTATGTATCTACCTACCATTTTTAAACATATTCGGTGTATAATATCTTAACTGTACGACCTGAATTAGGCGAAATATTATTTTTTCAATAAAAAGTTTGTTTAATCAACCGGGTTTGAATTTAGTATTTAACTTTAATTAACTAGGGGACAAATAGACTCCAATGTTTTAGCCAAATCTGATTAGTATATTTATAGATTTGTTAGCATATTTCGACATTTTTGTTTTATAGTTGCTGGAATATAAATATGACAATTTTTCTTTCGATCGTGAATTATAAAATAAACCAATTCTTTAAAACCGTCACAAAGTTTAATAATGACTTACAAGTGAGAGCCAATTTGTTTAAAGTCGATCACTGTTTCATATAACTGCAATAGGCATCATCGGGTGTAAATTAAGTCTTAAAATTTATTGGTCGTCAATATGGTAGGATATAATTTTTATGGCATGTAGGCCATAGCTTTTTCTGTTTGTTTTTTAAGTACTTAACCTTTTCCGTGAATTAGGGGACATTTAAGATCCTCGGCACTAGACAGTTAAAAGACAGTTAAGAGTCAAACTTTTCGTTTTTTTTTTCTTTTTAAATTTTTGGCGTGCTTTGAAATTTACAGTTTTTTTTTTCAAAAATAATTCAAAATGATTCGTGTAGGGAAGTTCACATCCCCCCTTCTACGGCATTCTGCAAACATTTCCAGAGTCTTTAAATTGTATCCAAATCGATGCTATAATTGGGGCAACTACGATGCAGACTCTGGTGAGTGTTGCAAAATGCAATCCGATTGTGTGCATAAAACACCCTGCGGTTATACTGTAATACCGAATGAGTGTTACAAGCAACCAAACAATGAGGATTTATATAAAGAGCAATTGGAGGAGATCCTAACCAGATCTAAAAAAGACTCTGATTGCGATTTATTTAGGCATGATTTCCACTTTTATAAGCCTTCTGATAAGACTCGTCGATATCATCGTACCTGGTGTGAATGCCCCTTGATTTGGTTGAGACCCAAGCCCACATGTTGTCGAAGTGAGGACTATCCGCCGATTGAAAGACGTGATAGGCTTCCAGCCGCTCCAGAATTAACTCGGGCTGAGAAGTTTGAATACCAAATGCGTCAATTATGTAAGGCTCGTCGTCTTGGAAAGAAAGTTATTAGAAAATGTCGTATAGTTAAACTACCCAAGGATTGCAACAAAGTTCCTACTCCATTTCCAAGTTTCTCGGAGTGCAAGAAAAATTTACTTCAATATTGTCCAACCGAATGTGCCTGCAAGCTCCAACCAAATCTATGCGATATGTGGACATTTTATAATCGGAAAAATGGTATGGGTCATAAGTGTACGGAAGCACTTGTCAGCCTTTGTCCACATAAAAGGCGATCCCGTCCGCTATATTAAAGGTTTCAAAAAAGTGACAAGACGAAACTTTCAAAATAATAAATGTGAGTAATTGTAAAATACTAATGCTAATGTTGTTAATTGTCATTCGCATTTAGGCTGATTTGGCGTTTAGGATTTTTTGAATTTTATATACAAAAAAAAAAAAAAATAAATAAAAATTCTAATTTTTTCCTTTCTCTTGAAATGAAAGTTAACGTATATTCCGCAGTGATGCCATTAGGAAAAGCATGCCGTTCCTACTGTTCCTCTGGATTATGCAAAGTCACCTGCAAGCCACCATATTTTCCTGATCCTTTCTGCTCGACAGCCAATCGCATGGAGCAAATAGAATATAGAAATAACTCTCAAGCATTCCAAAAGGTCAAGTCGAAAAAAGATGACGGATATGATGGACCAAATCTAATGTGCTTTTCGAAAAGATTGGAGTATCAGCCATGTACAGACACAAGGAAATTTCCGAAAAAACGTAAAGAGTGCAAAACCCCTTTTCGTTCAATGTGGCTGCCACAATGTGAGCCAAACGAGCAAACTTACTGCAAAGATATGTTGCCACGCTTTGATGAAATGTATTATAAGCCATCAAACAAGTGCCGAACTTATCAACGTACTTGGCACGCATGTCCGCTAATAACGCAGCGTTTAAAAAAAGTTTGTTGCCTGGACGATATTAAGCAACCGGAGATATTAAGACGTGTTAAGGAGGTTAAATGCCCCACTGCATGTGCATTTGACTATGCGCGCATGCGACAAATTTGTTGCAAAGCCGAACATGATCCGGAAAATAAATGTCCCAAAATAAATTGGCCTTGCTGTAAGCCAGCACGTTGCCCCCCCAGTTGTGCAATACAGAGAAAGCGGGCTCCATGCACAAGACTACGAACACCATACAGATCATTTTCAGAATGCAAAATATGGAAGCGTCCAGATCGTATTAAAGAATGTTTCCAAAATAACACCTCATTGTGTGAAGCTATACGGTACGCAAAACGTCATAACGAAATGGGTAGAGTTTCACAGTGTATTTCCAACAAATCAACTGACAAGTCTAACAAAGGTAAATCAATGAAAGGCTCGGGAAATAACGGCAGAGTTTGAAAATGTGAAGTGATAGGAAAACCATGTAGGTTTCAATTGATAAATCCGCGTAAACGCACGTTTCGCAATCAATTGATAGCCTAAATGTTTTCCTATGATATAGCCGGCACTTTCGGCCTTGGTCTGTTTATAGCAAAATTAAACAGTTTTATTGTAAACAGACAATAGCCAAATGTTATTAAAAAACCATTGCTACTTTATATTCAGGAAAATAAATTCAGTTAAACTCATAAGGATTAACAAAAGTACCTATATTATTATTATTAAGCACACCTTTATTTCATCGAATTGTTTATAATTTTGTTTTTTTTTTGCATTAAATACTACCAACTTCAAATAGCTAATTTAATTGACAGATTTATCAGAATTCATACGTGTTATTTCAGGTATGGCTTCAGCACCACTAGTTTCCAATATAAATAAAGCCCTCAAAAGAGCGTAACGCACCAACAACTTGTCACTTAAGTGGTTATCAACTTGTGCCACTTCAAGTCTCTTTTTTCTCAGCATATCGAGTGCTGTTAAATCTATAGAACCTAAATCCAAAGGATCCACTTCTTCCGCTTCAGTATTTATTGGAGGGGCGACGAGATCTTCAAAGTTCTTAAATGTGAGAGTTGTAGTTTGCTTATACTGCCTGTGGTTATCCGATGTTTGTTCGTTTCGCACCTCATGGTAGTCATCCAATTGATAGTCCTCTGTGTAATTTTTGTATTCGGGTTCAGCGCAAGCCACGCAGGGTTCAATGCTAGCTATGCAGTGTTCAATGCTAGCTATGCAGGGTTCAGTGCTAGACATGCACGGTTCAGTGCTAGACATGCACGGTTCAGTGCTAGACATGCACGGTTCAGTGCTAGACATACACGGTTCAGTGCTAGACATACACGGTTCAGTGCTAGACATGCACGGTTCAGTGCTAGCCATGCAAGGTTCAGTGCTAGCCAAGCAAAGTTCAGTGCTAGCTATGCACGGTTCATTGCTAGCCATACTAGGTTCAATGCTAGCCGTGTTAGTTTCAATGCTAGCCGTGTTAGGTTCAATGCTAGCCATGCTCGGTTCAATGCTAACCATGCTAGGTTCAATGCTAGCTATGCTAGGTTCAATTTTAACCATGCTAGGTGCTAAGCTAGCCGCGCCATGTTCAGTGGTAGTCATGCCAGGTTCAGAGGTAGCCATAGAGGGTTCAATGCTTGCCATGCCATATTCAGAGCTATCCATTCCTTCACAAGGATTAGTGCTAGCCATGCAAGGTTCAATGCTAGTCATGCTATATTCAATGTTATCTACGCCAGGTGCAGAGCTAGCCATGCCAGGTTCAGTGTTATCTAAAGAGAGTTCAGTGCTTGCTATGCAAGGATCAATGCTAGCCATAAAAGGTTCAGTATAATCATAGCTGTAAGGTTGGGTATATCCCTTATATGACTTTGAATAATCCATGGAATCTTCAGAATAATCCATGCATGGCTCAGAAAATCCCATGCAAGGAACTGCGTTCGAGAATTGTTCATTAACATAACTTATTCTATTTTGATTTAGGGATTTCAATTTGCACTGATTTTCAGTCGACATCCGAACTTCGCCGATGGCAGTTGTCACGGAATCTTGCCTGTCGTAAGATGATAGAATTTCTTCAATTTTATCTAGGCTTTGCAACGTCTCTGTGTTTACCACAATATTTTTGGCGTCCAATTCTACTGGAAATATGTTATCCAATGTTTGTATTACCTCACGATATGCTTGATATGCATCGTTTGTTTTATTTTCTCCGGATGCCCTATCTAATAGACCGCATGTTTCTAAGCCTTTCATATGTACCCCATGCTCATTTAAACCTATTTCTGAAGATTTCTCGAGGCTTGTGACCAATTGACTTGACTCGGCACTTACAAATTCTTTATTTTTCTGATCTTCCAACTCGCATGTAGTATATTTTTGGTTTCCATCTGAATTTTCTGATTCATTAACAAAATGCCTTGCCATTTGATCCACTTCAAAGTTATCGGAAAATCGTGGAAGACCAATAACCCTTAAAATTGCAGGAGCATCTAGCCGTTTAGTATCATTTGTACTTGTGCTTTTCATCATAACTGGTCTCCATGCTGGTGGATTAAAAGCCCTTCGATATGCTGCATTGCATGCATTAAGCGAAATTATTGGCAACCGGGACATTTTAAAAGATAAAATTAACAGGCAAAATAATAAAAACTACAAATTTTGAAACCCAAAAATGAAATAATTTTGTATTTATGTGTACCAATGAAATATAAACACTAGTAAGAAAATAAAATCAACGCTACTTTGATATATTTCATGTTAAATAAATTTGTTTCCATAGATTTTATGATAATATTTAAAAAGCTATTTTTATCCTTTCAAAATTGAGTTATGGTAGATACATTAAGAAATCATTAAATTTAACTCTTGTATCTTTCCTTGTTTCTCTTTATTTCTTTTTTTCATATTCTATAATTATAATATTAATCTGTTATTGCACGTTACTGTTACTTCACGTTAATAATATGAGAAGTTGTGGAGGTATTAACTAAGTATATTTCTATATAATATACTATTAACTCTAATAGTTTAAAGAATACCACAGATCGTTAAAATTATAATACAAGAGTTAAATTTAATGATTCCTTAATGTATCTACCATAACTCAATTTTGAAAGGATAAAAATAGCTTTTTAAATATTATCATAAAATCTATGGAAACAAATTTATTTAACATGAAATATATCAAAGTAGCGTTGATTTTATTTTCTTACTAGTGTTTATATTTCATTGGTACACATAAATACAAAATTATTTCATTTTTGGGTTTCAAAATTTGTAGTTTTTATTATTTTGCCTGTTAATTTTATCTTTTAAAATGTCCCGGTTGCCAATAATTTCGCTTAATGCATGCAATGCAGCATATCGAAGGGCTTTTAATCCACCAGCATGGAGACCAGTTATGATGAAAAGCACAAGTACAAATGATACAAAACGGCTAGATGCTCCTGCAATTTTAAGGGTTATTGGTCTTCCACGATTTTCCGATAACTTTGAAGTGGATCAAATGGCAAGGCATTTTGTTAATGAATCAGAAAATTCAGATGGAAACCAAAAATATACTACATGCGAGTTGGAAGATCAGAAAAATAAAGAATTTGTAAGTGCCGAGTCAAGTCAATTGGTCACAAGCCTCGAGAAATCTTCAGAAATAGGTTTAAATGAGCATGGGGTACATATGAAAGGCTTAGAAACATGCGGTCTATTAGATAGGGCATCCGGAGAAAATAAAACAAACGATGCATATCAAGCATATCGTGAGGTAATACAAACATTGGATAACATATTTCCAGTAGAATTGGACGCCAAAAATATTGTGGTAAACACAGAGACGTTGCAAAGCCTAGATAAAATTGAAGAAATTCTATCATCTTACGACAGGCAAGATTCCGTGACAACTGCCATCGGCGAAGTTCGGATGTCGACTGAAAATCAGTGCAAATTGAAATCCCTAAATCAAAATAGAATAAGTTATGTTAATGAACAATTCTCGAACGCAGTTCCTTGCATGGGATTTTCTGAGCCATGCATGGATTATTCTGAAGATTCCATGGATTATTCAAAGTCATATAAGGGATATACCCAACCTTACAGCTATGATTATACTGAACCTTTTATGGCTAGCATTGATCCTTGCATAGCAAGCACTGAACTCTCTTTAGATAACACTGAACCTGGCATGGCTAGCTCTGCACCTGGCGTAGATAACATTGAATATAGCATGACTAGCATTGAACCTTGCATGGCTAGCACTAATCCTTGTGAAGGAATGGATAGCTCTGAATATGGCATGGCAAGCATTGAACCCTCTATGGCTACCTCTGAACCTGGCATGACTACCACTGAACATGGCGCGGCTAGCTTAGCACCTAGCATGGTTAAAATTGAACCTAGCATAGCTAGCATTGAACCTAGCATGGTTAGCATTGAACCGAGCATGGCTAGCATTGAACCTAACACGGCTAGCATTGAAACTAACACGGCTAGCATTGAACCTAGTATGGCTAGCAATGAACCGTGCATAGCTAGCACTGAACTTTGCTTGGCTAGCACTGAACCTTGCATGGCTAGCACTGAACCTTGCATGTCTAGCACTGAACCGTGTATGTCTAGCACTGAACCGTGCATGTCTAGCACTGAACCGTGCATGTCTAGCACTGAACCGTGCATGTCTAGCACTGAACCCTGCATAGCTAGCATTGAACACTGCATAGCTAGCATTGAACCCTGCGTGGCTTGCGCTGAACCCGAATACAACAATTACACAGAGGACTATCAATTGGATGACTACCATGAGGTGCGAAACGAACAAACATCGGATAACCACAGGCAGTATAAGCAAACTACAACTCTCACATTTAAGAACTTTGAAGATCTCGTCGCCCCTCCAATAAATACTGAAGCGGAAGAAGTGGATCCTTTGGATTTAGGTTCTATAGATTTAACAGCACTCGATATGCTGAGAAAAAAGAGACTTGAAGTGGCACAAGTTGATAACCACTTAAGTGACAAGTTGTTGGTGCGTTACGCTCTTTTGAGGGCTTTATTTATATTGGAAACTAGTGGTGCTGAAGCCATACCTGAAATAACACGTATGAATTCTGATAAATCTGTCAATTAAATTAGCTATTTGAAGTTGGTAATATTTAATGCAAAAAAAAAAACAAAATTATAAACAATTCGATGAAATAAAGGTGTGCTTAATAATAATAATATAGGTACTTTTGTTAATCCTTATGAGTTTAACTGAATTTATTTTCCTGAATATAAAGTAGCAATGGTTTTTTAATAACATTTGGCTATTGTCTGTTTACAATAAAACTGTTTAATTTTGCTATAAACAGACCAAGGCCGAAAGTGCCGGTTATATCATAGGAAAACATTTAGGCTATCAATTGATTGCGAAACGTGCGTTTACGCGGATTTATCAATTGAAACCTACATGGTTTTCCTATCACTTCACATTTTCAAACTCTGCCGTTATTTCCCGAGCCTTTCATTGATTTACCTTTGTTAGACTTGTCAGTTGATTTGTTGGAAATACACTGTGAAACTCTACCCATTTCGTTATGACGTTTTGCGTACCGTATAGCTTCACACAATGAGGTGTTATTTTGGAAACATTCTTTAATACGATCTGGACGCTTCCATATTTTGCATTCTGAAAATGATCTGTATGGTGTTCGTAGTCTTGTGCATGGAGCCCGCTTTCTCTGTATTGCACAACTGGGGGGGCAACGTGCTGGCTTACAGCAAGGCCAATTTATTTTGGGACATTTATTTTCCGGATCATGTTCGGCTTTGCAACAAATTTGTCGCATGCGCGCATAGTCAAATGCACATGCAGTGGGGCATTTAACCTCCTTAACACGTCTTAATATCTCCGGTTGCTTAATATCGTCCAGGCAACAAACTTTTTTTAAACGCTGCGTTATTAGCGGACATGCGTGCCAAGTACGTTGATAAGTTCGGCACTTGTTTGATGGCTTATAATACATTTCATCAAAGCGTGGCAACATATCTTTGCAGTAAGTTTGCTCGTTTGGCTCACATTGTGGCAGCCACATTGAACGAAAAGGGGTTTTGCACTCTTTACGTTTTTTCGGAAATTTCCTTGTGTCTGTACATGGCTGATACTCCAATCTTTTCGAAAAGCACATTAGATTTGGTCCATCATATCCGTCATCTTTTTTCGACTTGACCTTTTGGAATGCTTGAGAGTTATTTCTATATTCTATTTGCTCCATGCGATTGGCTGTCGAGCAGAAAGGATCAGGAAAATATGGTGGCTTGCAGGTGACTTTGCATAATCCAGAGGAACAGTAGGAACGGCATGCTTTTCCTAATGGCCTTGGAAATGGAGTAGGAACTTTGTTGCAATCCTTGGGTAGTTTAACTATACGACATTTTCTAATAACTTTCTTTCCAAGACGACGAGCCTTACATAATTGACGCATTTGGTATTCAAACTTCTCAGCCCGAGTTAATTCTGGAGCGGCTGGAAGCCTATCACGTCTTTCAATCGGCGGATAGTCCTCACTTCGACAACATGTGGGCTTGGGTCTCAACTCGGAAATGAAGGGGCCATACGCACCACCAGGTACGATGATATCGACGAGTCTTATCAGAAGGCTTATAAAAGTGGAAATCATGCCTAAATAAATCGCAATCAGAGTCTTTTTTAGATCTGGTTAGGATCTCCTCCAATTGCTCTTTATATAAATCCTCATTGTTTGGTTGCTTGTAACACTCATTCGGTATTACAGTATAACCGCAGGGTGTTTTATGCACACAATCGGATTGCATTTTGCAACACTCACCAGAGTCTGCATCGTAGTTGCCCCAATTATAGCATCGATTTGGATACAATTTAAAGACTCTGGAAATGTTTGCAGAATGCCGTAGAAGGGGGGATGTGAACTTCCCTACACGAATCATTTTGAATTATTTTTGAAAAAAAAAACTGTAAATTTCAAAGCACGCCAAAAATTTAAAAAGAAAAAAAAAACGAAAAGTTTGACTCTTAACTGTCTTTTAACTGTCTAGTGCCGAGGATCTTAAATGTCCCCTAATTCACGGAAAAGGTTAAGTACTTAAAAAACAAACAGAAAAAGCTATGGCCTAGATGCCATAAAAATTATATCCTACCATATTGACGACCAATAAATTTTAAGACTTAATTTACACCCGATGATGCCTATTGCAGTTATATGAAACAGTGATCGACTTTAAACAAATTGGCTCTCACTTGTAAGTCATTATTAAACTTTGTGACGGTTTTAAAGAATTGGTTTATTTTATAATTCACGATCGAAAGAAAAATTGTCATTTATATTCCAGCAACTATAAAACAAAAATGTCGAAATATGCTAACAAATCTATAAATATACTAATCAGATTTGGCTAAAACATTGGAGTCTATTTGTCCCCTAGTTAATTAAAGTTAAATACTAAATTCAAACCCGGTTGATTGAACAAAACTTTTTTATTGAAAAAATAATATTTCACCTAATTCAGGTCGTACAGTTAAGATATTATACACCGAATATGTTTAAGAATGGTAGGTAGATACATAAGTTCTAGATTAGATTGATATATATGTATATATTTGAAATAAAAAAAGACAGATTTTACTTTGCCTAAATTTGATTCAGCTTTATTGAATGCGATATTGATAATCCTGAATTATTCGATTTAAATAGGAATAATTAACATTTCCTCTTTCGATAATACTCCCATACCTCACACATCATTGGAGTATTTAGGCATTTACATTCAACAGGAGGCGATTCAGGTAACGGATCAATGAGGCCTATTGTCTCCCGTCTAAAGTTATCTAAAAATGCTAATTTAAGCTTACAAGTATAGTAAAGTAACTAAAATAAACTATCAAAAAGAAGAGAGTAAAGTTATTTTTGGCGGACCGAAGAAGATGTCATACCCTTACATTCTCAACAGAAAACTTTTAATATAAAAACTCAATTTTTGATTGTTCCTATGGCAGTCATACGATGTAGTGGGCAATCCGGCCAGTTCTCACTTACATATATAGAGATTATACGCTTAGGGAGTATTTTTTGAATTTAGGCTGAAACAGACGGGTATGCATGGATCCAGCATATAATGCTGATTAAGAACATTTATTCTTTGTTGGGTCTACCACGCCTTGTAAGGGGTGTTACATTATATTAATATTCAATCTACAAGGGTATAAAAATAAATTAAGTTGCAGAATTAAAATATGATTAACACAATATCATTCCCTCCACTAAAAACTAAAATAAAAAAAATCTATAAAGCTGAAAATTCCAAACCTGCATAAGTGTACTGATTGTTTATATAGCCTACCCATTGTTGATAATGGCTATAATTTCCCGATAAAATTTGACCTAAACAAAACCATTGCAGCATAAAATTAAATATAATATGTTAAAAGTCCGGCACTGAAATCCTCGAACCAGTACAATCTTCAGTTATGAAAATACATCTAAAGCAGATAATACTTTTAGCACTAAACTATTATTACTAATACTTTGCATTATTTCAAAATTATTTATTTTAAAACGACAATTTTTAACTGAAAAATTGTAAACCATTGCTTGCATTTAATATTTAATTTTACATTTCTCATGGATATCCCATTGAATTGGATTGTTTGAAAGATGTTTTGGAACCTTAAATGAAAAGTCTTTCCAAGTTTTTTCGTAAGCACGATAGTCTAGAGCCTTTGGTTTATAGTAATTTCGATTATAATGCTTGTTCGTCATCGCTGTAGAAGTTCGTTCTGGTTCTTGTATTACCCTCATCGGGTTTTTAACTATTTTATCTTGAACCTTGCCGTACCAGTTAATTTTATTTTCGCATTTACGTGAGTAAGTGCTTTGATCGAACTCTTGCTTCATATTCCTATTGAGCTCCAATTCTTTCTTCCGTGCAGCCTTTCGCAGCTCCCAGCAACTATTTTCTAAAATAGTTGAGTTTGCCATTAGATGAAGTCCACATCGACCCTTCGTAAGAATTGAGTGCCAATTCTTTAACAAATTCATTATTTACAGATATAAAAATTTAAGCTAAAAATGTCTCATTATAGAGCTACGACGGTCACATTCGCTAGGTGAATTTGGTAAAGCTTTAGTTTAGTGGACCCTGAAAAGCTCGGATAAGGTGGAGATTGTTTTTACATTTTCTCGGTTCACGTGAACGGTTACAGGACTGTTTAGGCTTTTCGTTTGATTTAATGTTATCTTTAGAATTAATATTTTTGCCACAAGACTTCTCATCGCTGAAAAATCGATTCGATAATACAATAAGTTTATTTGAAAATTTTAAAATGGAAATGGAGCGAACTGTTATTTGAAACATTTTAGAATTTAGAAACGAAATCTGTGAAGGAAAATGGCAAAATTCCCTTAGTTCTAAATAAACACAGAAAACTAGATCTTATGCTTTAACAATAACTTTAATTAAACATGCGCCTTTTTAATTGTCAATAGTAGTACAAGTTTTATTTTCCAACTCTGAATAGAAAGTGCTCAATAGTTGAATGCAAATAAAAATAGGCTTTTAAAAGTTTTTTTTTAATCTTCCATTTTTATCTTTTCTTCCAAGCGTCACCGCATTCTTGCTTTACCTTATTCTAAAATTTATTTAACATTGACTAAGAAGTTTTCTATTCGTGAATTATACAGTATTGATTTACTTCTTGACCTTTTCTTTCCGTCTTTCATACTACTAAGCTTTGATTTCTGTTTTTTTTTTGCTTTTGTTTTTTTTATCTAGTCAATGCATTCTTTTAAGATTCACCACATTTCTTTACTGCTTCTAATCCTCTGGCTAAACGTCGTCTGAGCGTTGCCCAGGCATCGCAAAGTGAGGTACTTGTCAGGCATTTACACTCAACTGGAGGTAATTCGATTGCTGGATCCTTCTTGCATTCCGAGAAACTTGGGTAAGGGGCCTTTCGCTTTTGACAGCTACCAAGACCACGGAATGCAGCTTTACATTTTGGTGGTCGGCGACCAACCTTGCAGCAAGGTGCTTTAACATAGGGACAACTAGTTTCTTCCTTTTTCTTCTTACCACAAGAATCTGCAGAAGGCGGAACAGGTGCTGCAACTCCAGCAGGGGCACGCTTGCGTCGCTCCATCTTTGGCATGCATGATTTCTCGCGAATACAAACCTTTCTGGGTTTAATAAGGAGACGTGGGCATTCGTTCCATGTGACTTGATATTTGCGATTCTTCTTATCCGATATACGATAATACTTCATGTCGTAACGAAGATCTAAGACGCATACGTCTTCTGGTTCACAATTTTCAATTTTCCACATTGAAACTAGTTTAGGACGCTTTGATGTTGGAGGTGCTTTGTACATTTCCGATGGTTTAATATTACATGGATATTCCCTCAGAATTGCAGCTCCACATTTTGGATCAGAACCCGAGCTTTTTCCACATTTTGGCGAATCCGAAAGGTTTCTTAATTGATAACGTGCAAAGCCACAAATTCCTGCGCGAACAAGGGATGTTGACTTTACCCCAACATTACAACTTCGATAAATTGACAACATGATAATAAATTTTGACCGAAAAATATGAACTTTTATTTAATAATAAATAATACAGTTCTACTAAAAATTTAGTCCAAAACACGGAAAAGCTGAGAACGTCGTGTTTAGTTCAACGAACGCATTTACTTTGATCAATTTGCTATTGTTCAAATAAGTTGTAACAAAATTTGTAGTCAAGGCATTCTATGATCATATTACAAAATATTTAGCGGCAAATTTTATGAACTAATTTTTATTGCCAGTAAAGGGAACACATAATTTTGTGGTACCTAGAAGTGTTCCATAAATAACTTTCATAAGGAGAGGAACGAAACCCTTATACATAGTATGTATATATGTATATTCTTAGGTTAGGTTGCCAGGATCATGTCCGTCATTCTAACTGTACTTTTGAACACCTGGCTTCCGAGAGACTATTAGTTATTGGCCATTTCCCCACTGCCTCAAAAAATAGAAAATGACCACTACAAGCATAATTTTAATTCCGACTAAAAACTTGCACTAAGGGGATCTGTGAAAATTTTGTCCAGATTTGATAATCATAAGTTATACAATTTTATATATAAATATATAACTAAGTAATTTTGTAATACACTTCTATAAAATACATGCGTTAAAATATGCCAAATATTCCACCGTAAACCTGCATATATATATATATGTATATATCATTCACTTTATC
>JBAMBR010002837.1:0-79486 GCA_037044475.1 Zaprionus obscuricornis
TGTTGGAGAATGCTGAAACTGCGCGTCTGAGTTACGAGTTGATGGTGCTGAAAGTGACAAAAGTCATAAATTCCTTTTGTTCTCTGTTCTTGGCAACATCTTTTGCTTCTCTTTACGTTTTCTCCGTTTTGCCTTCTCTTGCTCCTTCTCCTTTGCCTTTCCCCTTCCTTTTTCGACATACTTCTCTTTCTCCCACTCCTTGTCTGCCGTTGACAATTTAACTTGAATGGAATTGACTGGTTACGTTTCGGATCTTATATCTATGGCAAATGTTAAACGATCAGCGTTTGCTACGTTTTCGATTGGTCCCGTCTATCGATCGTTAGCCTTGTTAGTCAAGCATATAGATTATTTATATAATTTAGACAGTTGTTTTTTGTGGTTTATTCAAAGGTAAATGTTTAGGAATAAATATATTTTGGCGCCAACGACAACAGGAAGTATGTGCTACAAGATTATCAGGTTTCACGTTTATGGAATTTTATGAAATTGATATTCCAATAGAGTAGCCTTACTTGTAAATTCAATAGGCAAGACTATGTCTCGACATTTGGTTTATGGAGCGAACGTGAAAATATCTGAGAAGATAACATCGAAATTGTAGTCTGTTCACAATACACAATTCACAATTCACGTTTCATTTCATGCTTGATTACATTGGTCCAATTCGTGTGTTTTTATTGGCTTTGATAATTTAGCAAAGTTTGCTACACTTCTGTCCATTTCGAATCCCCGAACCTATTAAGTTTTTTTTTATTCATATTTATTTCTTTTTTTGCATCATCTCTGAAGATCCCACGGGTGCAGGCGTCATAAACAGGACATGCCATAGTCATATTTTTCGCAAATGTGCGAAAAAAATATACAGAAATTGTTGTGGCAGAAATTTTATGCATATTTATAAGCGAATTCATTTCATGTCTATTTCAAATGCGAACAAATAACAAGTCAAAAACAGCAAGGCAAAAGGGGATGGGGGTGTACTCAAAGCTTTCAGCTAATTCCCCAAATCCCCGAATTAATAAAGCAAAGTACTCCGAAGCTGGCCTCAACAAAAACAAGAGCGAGAACAACAAGATGTTGAAGAAGAGCGGCGACAAACAAATGATTGGGAAATGAGTAAAAATAATAAAATAAGAAAGAAAAAATATGAGTTACATATCAGTGAATGCATCTTTGTTTCGAGAAAAACAATAATAATAGAAACATAAAATTAGTTATTGTAAACAAACTTGTTAGCAACATGAAAAGGGGCAAGAAAAATGAGAGAAGTATCAAAATGTAACTAAACAGTGAAGAGTCCATTAATAATACATGTTGAGACATGTTGACCACCCCTTGAATCTGCTCCAGCAGTAATAGTATTAGTAATTGTGGGAGAGACAGATGACAGCACCTGCCAAGGAGCTGCTCGCATTCTCAGAAAACGTTAAGGTTGAGGCCGAGCAAGTGTCAACACTATACTGATCTCTCTTCGATCTCCCATTCTGTTGCAAACGTTATTTCTCTCAGTCTCTCTTCCTGTATATTTATATACATATATATATATATATATATATATATCCCATATATATATATATATATATATATACATATACATATATATATATATAATATATATATATATATATTTATATTTATATATATACATTTATTTATTTAGACTGTCATGACGTCTGACTAAACAAAGACATTATTGATTCCCAGATGTGCGCTGATAAGCCTTGCATAAGACTGACTAACAGAGCAGGCCCACTTCAGTTGAGTTCACTTCAGTCTCAGTATGATCAGGTATACTTATCTGATTGTTGAGGGGAGAACAGTGAACATACACCATGCGAGGAGAGTGAAATACAGAGAAAAAGAGAGTGTGCAAGTGGCCCAGACACGCGATCACGAAGAGTTGCCACCGAGTTGCTCCACGTGAAGCGTAGCTCACTTTCAATAATTTATAGAAGGTAGTCAACTGAAGGCTTGTCTTAGCTCTTGTTTTTTCTGGCAATTACCTTGAAATGCAGTCAAGACAGTTGTTGACATGTTGTTACAGTTGTTGTAGATATTGTTGTTGTTGTTGTTGCTATTGTTTACTGTTGTTTATTAAATGCCAAGTATCTACATGGTGAGCGATGTCTTTACATGTATTTTCGCTTCGGGGGGCTTTTAGGGAGTTTTTGGGTTATTTGATACTGTAAACAAGCTGACGTCTGAAGTGGGAAACTTCGATATGAGCATAGATACATAACTCTCTGCCATATATATGTATATACATATATATGTTACATATAACTTATGCTTGGGATCAATAGCAATAGATCAATATCCCCCAGCAGGTAATTGATGATGCAGCTAATTGGTTGGGGAATCTGTACTGATTGTACATTGATACGTACATTGATCGTTACCTTAGTCAATATTTTTTGTTATTAAGTTTCTCTTTAGATTGAAAGCGTATACATTGTTCGGCTTGATATGCGAGTTTTACATCCTTAGTTTGATCAATCGTATTTATTTTTCAATTATAATTTGATTAAAATTTATCAATTAAATGAAAAAATAATTCCAATACGAGTTTGCATTGTGGATGCACATTCAGACAGATTCAGTTAAGCCCAAATAATTCGTTGAATTTTCAACAATTTTTGGTTGCATAATTGAATAATTTTTGGGATTCAATTCAATAGCCTTTAGTCTACTAATTAAATCATGGCAATATACGAGAAGCCTGAACGTATAAGTGTGAGTGTGTGTGGGCAAGTACAAGTGCAAATTCGATTGACTATGTACTTGTCCAGATTCAGATTGGCAAGAGTGAGTACTCGTAAACTTTTCACTGATTTAAAATGATTTCATTTCAATTCGTGGAACATTTGTGGTTGTCCATTGAAATTGTATGAAATGAAATTGGGACTTGACTCTGGGTAATCACGCCGTATCCTATATGCCACATACAAGTGGGGTCAACGTGTCATATACCAAAAAATATATGTATTGTAATATACATATGGTATATCGACATTAGTATCAGCATTCAGCACTAACATTAACATAAATCGTAGCAAAAGCAATGCAACTTAATGCATCACATGGCATCGCATAATGTTTGTCATAACTGAATAATTACACGCGCTTTGAGAAAAATGAGCTGAGTTTTTCGTGGCAGAACGCGATTCAGACCGCTTTGCTGGTTGCGTCTAATTTAGCAATGGCAACGCCAAGTGCTTAATAAATGTCTTATCAAATGACGCGACTTCTTCAAGATGCTATAGCTGCCACAGCCATAGTCATAGTAGTAGTAGTAGTAGTAGTAGGAGCAGCAGCGGCAGTTGCAATACCCTCTGATACAGCACAGTCAACAGCAAATTGCATTATTAGATGCCGCCATAAATGTTATAAGTGTTCCCTTCTATCTTCTATTCCAAGTAGTTGCTTCAGTTTCTGGTGAGAGTTCTATTGTTGTCGTTGGTGCCGCTACTGCTGCTGCAGACGCTTCTCTCTAGGGCCATTCAATTTGATGTCTGCCATTTAACGCCGCTGTCAGCCAGAAGGCAGAATAGTTGCATACACTTTGAAATTTTGTTCCTTTACTGTGAATCTGTTTTTGCCGCTGTATATACTTGACTATTTGATAATCTCCCTTCAGTACAGTCTCAATTGATCCATTTTAGGATCCAAGTTGTTATAGCCACAAAGATATACAGATTTTCCCCTAGAGCATTCTTCAATAATTGACTTGCAAAATTCTCAACTTGCAAAATGTTCAATACGTTTTGGGTTTATTTTGCAAGAAATATTTGTAATGCATAATATGTGACGTTCTGTATCCTATAAAGTATATATATTATTGGCCAATTTTTTAATCTATCTATTAAACACAAAATATATAAATAAAATATATTAATAATCTACAGAATCTTTTTTCTTCATATTATACGTCTAATTGAATGTTTCTTAATTTAAGTCAATATAAATTTACAGCGAGTACACTAGATCTAACAACTATAACATATAGCTACCATAGGATCGATCGGAATGAATCACTTTTGTGAATCGGATAACTATAGGAACGATTGAAAAAAAGGTTTTGTTCAAAAGTTTTCTTTTAAGCTCAGCAGAGCATGAAATTCGGGCACATTGAAGACAACTTTTGTTTCTTGCTTAGACAAAAACATTAAATTTGAATTTCATTTATATGTTGAATTCAAATATGATTCGCATACTCAGTGTGCACTCTGCAGCAAGTATTGCTATTGTATCTTGCAAAGTCAGTGTGCTACAGTGTGCATATACATATGGATATATACGTGTGTTGCAAATGTCTCAATTTCGAAGAAACCAAAAATTTACGCCTGCAGCCAGCTGCAATCGAAGGAGACTGCTGCCGTTGCTGCCATTATTGCAGTCTCAGTTGCAGCATCCACCTTGTGGCAGAGCTAATGACAGGTTATCCACATGAAAATGAAAAACAAAAAAAAAAAAACTTAAACTGGTAACAGCGCATGATCTCTGGCTACCTGCTAACTGCAAAACCCCAACAACAACAACTAGACAACAGCCACCAGTTCGGTTGAATGTAGTAAGAGCAAAGAGCAAGAAAAGAGCTCAGAAGTAGCAGCGAGAGCAGAGACAAAGGCAGAGGCAGGAGCTGGCTTTAGTCAATTGCCAATAAGTGGCTGAGGCGTCTAATGTCTAAATTTTCGGCATGAAACGGAACCTTCGCTTTGTATTTTCTTACCCATATTTGGCATTGCATAACCCAGAATAACCCATAATTATAGACTTGCTAGGATCGTTGGGACTGGACAGGTTGCCTTTTGGGCGCTGACTGATGTGCTCCGACGCCTTTTGTTTGTGTTTTGAGTTTTGGCTGCTGCCCGTCATGTTTCACAGTACTGGTCAGATTCCGCTCGCTGACTGCCTGCCATGCATTGCCCTGTCTCGTTTTTCGGGTTTAACAACTAAATTTGAAAATTTGACATAAACAATGTTGGAAGTTGCAGCCTGTCTGCTTGTCAGTCTCTTTCCGCCTCCAGGAGCCTGATTTTCAGTTCAAAAACTAAACTAAACAGAAACTGAGGCTGAGGCTGAGACTGAATCTGAAGTTCAGCTGGCCTGGAACAGGCTGGATCTGTGTCTAGCTCTCTCAGTCTTGGCACATTTAATTAATTTATTTCCACTAAGGACTCGGCTTGGCGTCGTTTCTGTTGTCTGCTTTTGAAGTGTTTCGAAATTAATTCCGATCGTCAGTCGTATGAGATTGTTCGTCCCGCACTTGCCCTGCGGTGCATGCCAAGCAAAATCTACTACCAATTTTTTTTTTTTTTATCCTTTTTTGTTGTTGAGCTCCTTTATCAGACGCGTCATTCGATCCCTTGTTTCATTTACTCTTTGCCTTCTTTGTCTTTTTCTGACAATGAGTTTCTTTTGAATTTCTTCGTGATTAGCACTGAAGAAGATATTGCCATAGGGCGATATCAAAGGGCGTGGCCATGCTGTTTGTTGCTTGGCAGCTGCTCACTCTCTCATACAAATACATACAGTGGTGAACTAAATTATTGGCACAGTAAGCATGTTCAACTTTAAGACTGATTTCCCGCTAATTTATTCAACTTTTATTATAAAAAAAAATTCCATGATAAGAATGAAAAGAGACGAGCTGATTTCAGTTTTGATTATTATAATATATTTTATATTGAATTTTTTAAAATTAAAAAACATAAAAAATAAGTAAATATGGCTGAACAAAATTATTGGCACAGTTGGCTTCTAGCCTATTTAAAAACTAAAACTAATAGATTAAACTATAAATTTATATTTTATTTGCAACCTCTTTTGTTTGACTACGGCTTGGAGACATCTGGGCATTGATCAAACCAATTTTGTTGTTGTTTTGGCGCCAATATTGGCCCATTCTTCCATTAGCGCGACCTGCAGTTACAACCTTGTTGAAATAGGCTGTTTTTATGCGCCTGTCCAGCTCCACCCACAAATACTCGATGGGATTAAGATCTGGGGACTTGGTCGGATCCGGCAAAGTGTTATATACAAGCCACGGAGCATCGTGCACCGCTTCAAAGAGGCTCTAACTTTGCAAAGTCGAAAACACATAGGACGGCCAACAGCTTTGACCGATCGTGAATGTGCCCAAATTGTCCGGAAGGTAAAAAAAAACCCGAGAATATCCTCAACACAAATTGCAGCTGAGGTTAAAGAAGAATTTGGAAAGAAAGTTCACCCTATAACGGTCCGGAGAGCCCTGCATGATGCAAATTTAATTTCTCGTATCGCACGACTTTAGCCATTAGTGTTTAAAACGAACAGAAAGTAGCGAGTGGCTTATGCTAATGAGTATTTGAGCAACCAAATGAGTTCTGGGACACTGTACTCTTCTCTGATGAAAGTAAGTTTAACATCTTTTGATCAGATGGCCACCAAATGGTGTGGCGAAAGCCCAATACAGAACTTAAAAAATAAAACCTGGCAGTGACAGTGAAGCATGGTGGTGGTGGACTAATAGTATGGGGATGCATGTCTGCTGCAGGTGTTTGCGAGCTGGTATTCATTGACGGCATAATAGACAAAAAGAATTACATGGATAAACTGAAGACAAACCTTAAAAAGAGTGCAGAAAAGTTGAAATTGTCGGCTTCGTTCAGTTGTCAGCATGACAATGATCCGAAGCACACTGCTTTAGATGTGCGCATGTGGCTTGCATACAATGTAAAACATACTTCGCCGGATCCGTCCCAGTCCCCAGATCTTAACCCCATCGCGCGTTTGTGGGTGGAGCTGGACAGGCGCAGAAAAACGGCCTATTTCAACAAGGTTGTAACTGCAGGTCGCGCTAATGGAAGAATGGGCCAAGATTGGCGCCAAAACAACAACAAAATTGGTTTGATCAATGCCCAGATGTCTCCAAGCCGTAGTCAAACAAAAGAGGTTGCAAATAAAATATAAATTTATAGTTTAATCTATTAGTTTTAGTTTTTAAATAGGCTAGAAGCCAACTGTGCCAATAATTTTGTTCAGCCAAATTTACTTATTTTTTATGTTTTTTAATTTTAAAAAATTCAATATAAAATATATTATAATAATCAAAACTGAAATCAGCTCGTCTCTTTTCATTCTTATCATGGAATTTTTTTTTTATAATAAAAGTTGAATAAATTAGCGGGAAATCAGTCTTAAAGTTGAACATGCTTACTGTGCCAATAATTTAGTTCACCACTGTACATACGTACATCTCGCACTCCCTATTCTTTACATCTCCCGACTTTTATTGTTTTTATTTTGTATCAAAAAGTGTTTTGTATTAAATGATGATGGTATAATAGACATAAATAAATGTGTACATATCTTGTGCTATTTAGGACGCCTCAAAATATTTCCATTTATTAAAATTCTAATTTTAATTAAGAGAAAATATTTGTATTTTCTTCAAGACGAACTTGAATAAATCTTAAACTGTTATTTAACTCAAGTCTAAAGTTTTCGACATTTTTATCATATTTTCTTTTAATCCTGTCACATTCTTTGAGAAGAGTGATTTTGGGTTAAGATACTTTTCATAATGCACTTCCTACTTTCCATAGATTATAACACTTTTAAACTCACAAATTCTTGTTCCACTTCGCCAAAGTGGCGACGCATCTGCTGTAGATTATATAATTATAAAATTATATTTACATTAAAAATCTGTTACATTTTTGTAATTTGTTACAATAAGAAACGAAAAATTCATTTTTTGGCATTTCTCAAGAAGTTTTCTTGGTAAGTGACATGTGTGTTTTAACAACCCCAAAAAACAAAAAAAAAACGAAAATGAAGAAATACAAAAAATATCAGAATTGTTTTATAGGATCTCCGTTTGTACGTTATGTATATTTTTCTACAGGGCAAGCAAGTTGACAAAACTCTATGAAAATAAACATTAGTTGCATTATATTAAAGAAACTAAACAACAACTAGAGTTTATGGACATATTTCTCTCTCTCTCTCTCTCTCTCTGTTTACTAGTCGCATGCGTTTTTTCAACGACGCCACAGGAAACACAACTCGCCTCAAGTGACATTTGTTATGTCAATTTTTTGTGACAGCCATCAATCTCAAAGTTTGTCGCCGTCGTTGTTGTTGCTATGTATGTGTTGCTTGTTGTGTTGACAAGCGATTGCGCTTAGGTCTTGAATTTCAACGTGCTCTGTCAACGCGCAGACACGCAACGGGGACCTCCCAGAATAACGTGTTCCTTTGGTCAGAGCTCTTAAGTGTTACAAATTAATTTATGCGGTTACAAAACTACATTTATTTCACAGCTCAATCATCTGCTGAGTCGATCGAATCGATTCCAGTTAACAGAATTGCAACTGTCAGCTTTAGCTACCTGCTATTTGTAGTCATTCAATTTGCAAATTTTTGGTTTGTCATAAGGCAACAATTTGTTTTTGGCTTTTGCTGTGTTATTGCAGACGTGCTGTAAAAAAAATACTTCTGCAAAATTATAATAACAAAATAATATTTATTGTTATGCTTTGTATTTCCATTAGAAATTGTCAGCACTCCTTTTCGTCATCTTCGTCATCTATTTTTGGTTGGCGTTTACTAAAATTCCACAAAATAAAAAGACATCAGCACAACTGTTGCCCTGTTCAGTTGCTGTCCTGGATGTATGCTTGTAATCCTGCGAACACATGTTGTCCATTTAATTTCTGTTTTCTGTTTTGTTTTTCTCCGCACATTTTAATGACAATTTCTGCTACAGTTTTCGTATAGTTTTTAAATTTTTGTTCGACAACAGATTGTTATCTTAATGACTCTATACCTTTTTTCAGTATACGTACGAACCCGTACAAGAGGTTGTTGGGAGAGGAGTGAGGTAGAATGAAAATATATATTATATTGTATTTTAAATATATTCAATATCATTCTACCAACTGTTGTTGCTGTCAGCACTATGAAATTGGGTTTGTTTCATCAATGCTTCGCATATTATTCTTCTGTTTTCATTGTTGGTACATTTTCCACTTGGCTGATGTTCTTGAAATGAAATCTCAAGTGTTTCTCATTTAACAGCATTTTCATCAGGATGTACGCTATGGCTAACTCCTAGTGTTTGCTTTATAGATTTCTGTTTCTTTTATTCCTGGACTAATGCCATAATGTGTTTCTTATTTTGTGGTTTTTAATAGTACTCAGATATTAATTTGCTTGATTTGCATTTAGTGTAGAACGCAGAATGTACTAAAGATGCTCTGAATGATACCTAGAGAAGAAGAAGAAATTTGCAATTTATATTTTATATTTTTCTACAGATCGTGATAAATGTAATTCGCTTTTAATATGAAACAAAAATTTTAATAATAATCAAAATCAAAATAATCTATAAATCCGGTACATAAGTTTTTGTCACATGTTTCGACCTTTCCCAAATTTAATTAATACTTGTAAACAAAAATAGCTGTCAAATACTTAATAATATCTATTACTGATATCCGTACAGTTCCTATCCAACACATACATGTATACTTATATATATACATTGTACATCAATGAAATTCTTAAATAACTTCTTATAAATAACTCATAATTTAATCCTCTTATTAATATACGTATTATTAATAATATATTAAAATATTATCTTTGGAAAGTAATAATGTCTTCTAATAATCCGTACTGCAAATTATGCAACCATAAAATTCTTAGACAGGAGTTTGTAACGTCCTTAGAAGGCATGGCTGGCCCAAAAAAGTTTATATATTCTTGATCAGCGTCGACAGGAGAATGCAAACGTGCATGTCCGTCGGTCAATGAAACTTGGTACAAATACTCCCTATGCCCATTAGCTGTTAACAAGTCGGAACTAGCTGGATCGGACCACTATATCATATAGCTTAAATAGGAACGATCCGACGAAAATTGAGTTGTTTTCTTCTGAGACTGAAAGAGTAAAAATCTTTTGTCCGATGAAAATAACTTTGCCTTTGTATTTTGCTTTGTATAATTTATTATTTGTATTAAAATAAAACGGCAGAATTAATCAGTAAAATAATCAATAATCAATAAAATAAAAATTTTAGGCATCCACTTAAAATATTTAAATTCCATATCTAAGCATAAGCATATAGCATGTTGTTAATACGTACATATAATAAATACATGTATATAGTATATATTATATTATATTAAATTATATTATATATTTTTTCGTATTCCAACAAATTTTATATTGAGAATATTTGGCTTTAGCTACAGTGCATTGAAACCTTTTTTTAATGTGACATGAAGTAAAATTAAATCAAATTCCACACAGACACCGTAGACATATTGAATATACAGTTGCACAATTATTACCACTGCCAGCACTGAAGGTGTCCAGAGATGCACGCGTTGGCATTGACATCAGCATCAGCATCAACATCGGAATCGACATCGTCATTGGCATCGTTGGCGGCATCAGCGTTGGCGTCATTCATTGACACACACAATCGCTGGCGTTCTAGTCTCTGCTGAGAGAGGAGTGTGTCTTTGCTGGCGGTAGGAGGTATGGTCCGTGCTTTGGCAGAACTGTCTTTTATTCATTTGAGTTTTTGTTACTGTTTTCATTTCGATCCCCCATACCGATCTCTCGACTTCGTTGAAGCAGTTTTCCATTGAGTTTTGACAAACGACTGACATTCATCAGTGTCAGCCGCCCAACCTCATACACCGTCTTCCTCTTTCTGCTCCCATATGCCCCTATAAGGAATAAATAACGAATAAAAAAAGTGAAACTCTCAAAGTGCTACGACTGCGACGAACGCCAACAAATCAAAGGCGCATTCCACTCATCGTCAGCGTCATCTCTGGAGCATCTGGAGCGCATTAATCGACACATTTTGTGTGCTTGTTTGTGTGTTTGTTTGTGTGTATGTGCTTTCAGAGTTGATCAGTCGACTCTCTGGCTGCTACCCCAAGATATAGACTTCCAATATCCAACTCTCCTTCTACCACTCTCTGTGTATCTCTTCCTCTTCCTCTTTCTCTCTCTCTCTCTCTCTCTTTCTTTCTCTCTTTAGCCGTATGTAGTTGGGCGGCAGCCCTCAAAAAAAAAACCAACGTACATCCTGTGCAAACGCTTTAAAGCAACTAATAAAACAACCTCAGATTTTTTTTATTATAAACAAACGAATTGCCGTTTCCTCTTGATCCCGCTTCTATAGCATACAATCTCTTTTCCTTGCTTCTTTTCTGTGGTACCCCCTTTGTGATCAAGTCACTGGGACAATAAATTTTTGCATGACAAATTGCCGATAAGATCAGCTTCAAACACTTCCAACAATAACAACAAAAACAAAAGCTGAAAAGTCAAAAACTGTGTTGAGTTGTTGCTGTTCTGCTGCTGCTGATGTTGCTACATTTGATGTTGTTGCTGTTGCTGCTGTTTTTGCTGCTTCGTGCTGCCTTCTGTAGAGTCGTGTGCTGTGTGGGGGCTTCGTGTTTTTTTGCTTCTTTTGGGACTCTTTTTTGCTTCGCTTGTTGAAGCAGACGATAATAAATGTTGGCACAGTGGTACAAGTGAAACATTTCTACAATGAAAATGAAATCAGTGCAAAATAAATAAAACTTATGGTTTAATTGCATTGTTTTTTTACTTAAGAAATTCTACTTTGCATGACAAAGCTAGCTCTGAGCTAAGTAAAACAAATTGATTTTACGCAAAGATTCACCAAAATAATTCCACTGTGCCACTGACGTAGCTCAGAGCTTCAACATCTTCGTCAAGAGTCAAGACCAACCAGTCAGAAAGCAAAGCAAAACTTGAGTCGCAGCACAAGGCATGCAACACTGATGCGCGCGCGCTTCTCCTCCATTCGCAATTCCCTTTTTACGATCGCTCGTGTTTGTGTGTTGCACTGTGGTTTTTATGAAGTTATTTTCCCCACTTCCACGCACCCGAAATTGAGACATTAAAAAGGCCAAGAGTTCCTTGCACTGGCCGCCTTACCCCTGGCCTGAACATTATATAAATTGGCAGATCTTCGTGCGATTCGAGAATTTCACGGTGAATTGCTAAAGTTGAGGTTGCACACAAAAACGGAACAAGTTGGACAAGAATAAGTCGGGAAGGAGCTAAAGAAAGAAAGAGGCGAGGGAAAAGCACGAGCGAATATAACCGAATTTAATTAAGGGCGTTGCATTTCATTTGTTTTCATCGTCACTTTTTGGTTTTCATCAGCATCTTATCAACGGTCAGAAGCAGTTGCATCACAATCATCCGCAGCGACATCCACAGCAAACAGTAAACAGCAACATCAACAGCAGCAATGGCAGCCGCCGTAGACGCAGACGCAGCCGCAGCATCTTCTTCCCCATCAACATTAACATCATCAATATGCTATCAATGTTTACGCATGAATCTAAAATGCATATTAAGTTACAGTTAATGGCAGAGTGAGAGATATATACATAGTGAAAAAAGAATAGGGAAACAGAGAGACTGTACAGCAATATTACCCTTAGTGTCTGGGCTTCCCGCCCGCAGGCTTGACATTAACAAATGATATTTGATTATGAGACAAATTGTGTGTGATGCGCCGACAATGTTGAGATCGGCATACGAACATCATATATATATGTAAATAGAAATTGCCTGTGAAGAGGAGAAGGGAGTCGCTTCTTATCAGTATTGTCTCACTTGGACCTAAGTCAGCATCACACTTAAGTGATCATCTTTTCATAGACATGAACGACACGCTGTTTGCCTTTTAATTAGGCTTCGTGAAGTTCTAACAAAAAAAAAATTGCATGGCCATGTATCTAGGTGGATGAATGGATAAATAAAAAGGAGGCAAATAGTGGAAAGAGAGAGAGAGATAATGAGTGAGATAGAGTACCGAATGAATGAGAGGGCGAAGGAATGAAGAGGCCAATGTTAACGAGAATTTATGGGAAATTATTTTTTTCTGTTAATTTTTAATATTTCTCTGAGACACAACCGATCGGACATATCTTTCTCTCCCTTTCTCTTTACCCTTGTCTCTCTCAGTGTGACATTCTGATTTTTGTCTATTGTGTGTCTATCTTATTAGTACTGTGTAGAAGGAGGAAGAGGGAGGAGAACTGCCGCTGCTTACATTGCAATTAAGACAATTAATGTTGGCCTGGATCTTGTGGCTTGTGGCTTGGAACTGTATATTGTGTGGGCTCTATTATACAATTGATATTAATGCTGGCTTAATATTTCAATAACTCAAAATTAAAAGCGAGTGCAGAGATAACTGGGGTACATCTGTATAAAGAGCATGGAAAAGAAAGCGGACCTAACCAATAACAAGTTTAAATAAGTTTAGTATAATTCACAATTATGTTTACAAATATATAAACAACTAATAGAAAACTATTAAGAAAGCTATAGTCGAGTACGCCCGATGCTCGACACGGTGCCCAAAGATATATTATATATTTATATTTACATATTTATTTAACTAGTGCTGCGCACTACCCAATTTTAAGTTAATTTTACTATAAAAATTTATAAATTAAATATTTATTTAGCTCGTGCTACGCACTCGCTATTTTTAAGTTAATTCTAACATATATATATTTATTAACATTAATGCATTTTCGTAAAATAATTAAGAATTATAAATTTTATTATATTTACTGATATTGTGATTTAAAAAAACAAAAAAAAAAATCGCCTCGAGAATCGAACCGCGGACCTCTTGCAGCCACACTCTTTACATTTGGGAGAAAGAAAAAATACTAAGTTAATGTTGCTGTGTGTGGGGTGAGAAAGCGTACGCTATAGAGACGCCTCTCAACTTTTGGTATTTTAAATATGTATAACTTCCATGTTAATTATCCGATCTCTACCAAATTTTCACACAACGTCCAGATAAACATATTCTAACTTTGTACCAAAATTCATGTAGTTTGGCTGAATGTAGGTGCAATGTAGGTGCAAAAAGTGTTGAAAATGTTTTTCATCGATTTGTGGAGACGGTGGGGGGCGTGACAAAAATCCAAAATAAACTTGATCTGCCTTCAACTAATACAAGCACTTTGAAGTCTCTAGATCTTATAGTCTCCGAGATCTGTGTGTTCATACGGACGTACAGGCGGACAGACGGACATGCTCTAAGCGACTCGGCTGTTGATCCTGAGTCAGAATATATATACTTTATGGGGTCGGCCACGCCTCCTTATGGGTGTTACATACATTTGCTGCTGTCACAAACGCAATATACTGTAAGGGTGACATCTTCGTCACGCCTCTGTTTTATTGTTATATTTCTATAAAACATAGCTCAATTCAGTAAGCCGAGCTAAACGGCGTATCTAACTTTTGTAAGATTGAACAAACCGTTGAGCTACTCGAATCTACGCATAACCTTGTCACCTTGTCAAGAGATACATACATTTTCAATGTAGGTATCGACAAACACCATATGATATCTTACTGATAGTTTTACCCAGACATACCATCGATAATTTGCTTATATTCGGTCTTACAACTTGGTAAGCAAGCACTGACAGTCGACAACTGGGCGCACAGCGAGAAGCTCCTTTGGAGAACTCAGCATGTGATATGCTGAAGGTCACACTATACTATATATGGTCAAGGTCATAAATGTGCAGAAAGATGAAACTATGTATGGTTTATATAGTAAACTACGATTACAAATTGGCCATAGAACAACGCACAGAGAACTCATATTCGTCTTTCAGATTTACGATCTTTGGGCTATCCTCAGTAGAGGATCGATCAATGACAAATACCATAAAAATCAATTACGACACGTCTGTCCCTCAACTTTGACATTACCACAGAGAAACAGAAAGAGCAGAGACATAGAGACCCTAGATACATACAAATGTTCATGGGGTGAATACATATGTTAGCCTTTGAGTCTTCGGGCTGACATTGACGATTTTATGACAACTCATCATAGCGTGACACGCAGCTAGAGAGATGTGGCATATAAAGTCTTTGCGTCTATAATTAGTCATTAAAGCGTGTATTGTGATCTCTGTTTTGGTTCTTTGGCTTCGATATTGAGTTCTTTGTAAAAAGGTAAAATCGAAAAATCAAATTCCTTCGATCAGCTTGTGAATAACATTGAGAATCAGTTTCCTAAAAATCATTCTTCATGCTTTTATTATTACCCTACAATATTCATGCTATCTCTCTTTCTTTCTCTCAGCTATTACCTCGATTGTCTGTGTCGTAATAGAGGCTACATTGAGGTTATATTAGCGTGCTCTTATTTAAAAAATGCAGTTGCGTGTCTAGTTGGTTATGCTACCAACATAAATGTAATAGTAAAACTCAATTGAATGCACTTTCACTATTCTAAAAGATACCCAAATGTTTTTCTGCTGCTGTAGAATTATTTCCTCATCGATTTTATGTTATACTTTACGAATTGCTCTATTTGGCTGTTATTTAATTAGTAATGTTTATTTAATTTGAAGTGCAACCCAGCTATTGATTATGCTTACTTGAGGAAATATTCAAATTCATAATCCTTTCAAGTTGAGATTATACTACTTCAAAAGTGAGGATAAGGGCACTTTAAATATATACATTTTGTGTAAATTCCTAAAGTTCATGGGATCTTAATTAAGCAGTGTTTTGTTAGTTATGCTTGCTAAAACGATGTGGCTATTGTCTACCTACTGACTAGGCTAAGGTTGAGATTAGGTTACACCCATATTGAGGTTAGGTTTTGTGTGCAAAACCGTCTTCCAGCTACGTCGACACTCTGTGTAACTAATGTCCTGCTAATGGCTATGGTCGACCATCGATAATGAAGTGCCATACCGTTAACAGGTAAGCCAAGGACACTTAATCCGGACCATAAATCAGTATCCTGCTGTTTTTGTTTTTTTTTTTTTTTGGTGCTAATTTACCGAAGCGTATCGAAGTTCGGGTCTGATTTGAGTAGGAATTTATCATGTTGCTGTGAATCAAATTTGAATTTCACTATTCATTCGTTGCGGTACCGGTGCGGTGCCATTTGTGGCTATAAGGTCGCGAAGCCCGTGAAGACATACTACTGACGCCATATCGAAGATATGACAGCTGCCTGAGAATTCAATCTTCCAATCTCATTTTATAAAGATATTTTTAAACTCAAACATATTAAAATTAGACTAAGCCCAATGCAACTTAATGGGAAATGCTCGAAAAAATGTTTATGACCGTCGCTTTAGCTCCTTTAACCCAAAGGGGTATAATTCTGAGTCATAAAAAAATTACAAGTAGACTCATATAAGCTGTACTTCTCATAAATTGAAAATACTCTGTAATAATAAGATGTAAAGTTTTTACTATGAAATTATGCCAAAGGAAACTCAAGACTATAATAGGATACAAATTTTAACATATGTATGTAAAGTATTTAGAAATTCAAGTTATAATTATTGGGAATTTTATTGCCTTAATAAATAATTAAATAAAATAAAACAAAATTATAATTTTACAAAAACAAAAATTATAATAATAGGAAAATATAAAAGGCATGAACATTTCATTTTATGATTTCTATTTTTGGAAAATATTTAGATATATATAGTATGTAAGTGTTCCAGAAATATAATGTAAGTAAAAGTTAAAAGTAAAGATAAATAAATAAGCCAGAATAAAATAAAAAATAAATACAATATATATATATAGTTAAATTATAAATATTATCAAATTATTCTAATATATAAAACTAGAACTTTAAATAGTGTGTCTTACTTTACTCTATTAAACATTTTATACTTTATGAATTTTATTCATTTGTTTTCTTATAATGAAACTGAAACATTGTCAAGTTTGTGTATCAGAACGTTTAAAATTCTTAAAAGGCGTCAAGAAATATGCCGAGGTTGCCGCTGAAGTACTATAGGCCACGTATCTGAACTCAACTCGTACTAACTAAACCTGATGCCATGTTTTCCACTCTGTAGCATGTTCTTCATGTTATTTGCTAATGTTGTTGGTTTTGTTGCTCTTGTTATTGTTGTTGTTAGCCTTGCCGTGGCAATTTTAATCAAATTATGCCACAAGTGAGCAGCTCTTTATGCCCGTGACAGTGTTGGGTCGTTTGGTTTCGCGTTGAATTCAGGTTGAGGTTGAGGTTGGGTGGGGTTTGGCGTTGGGTTGAGTTTTTGGTCTTTGCCTGGCACGCGGCATTTTAGTTTTGAGAATGTCTGTCAAAATATTTGTCGGCTTCTGTTGTTGCTGTTGCTGCTGCTGCTTTTGTTGTTTCACTTCATGGACTCCACGGACATAGTCCTTGGACTGCACATGGAGGTCTCACTGGTCGCTTTGGTCTCTCTGGAGCTCGGCACATCAATTTTAATTATTTTTTGACGCATTTTTGACGCGAGTTTTGCATTTCACACAACACCGCGTGACTCAAGCTTCGGTACTCGGTCCTTGGTACTTCGGCTTCGCTATCGTCGTCATCATCGGCTTTTGGTTTGCGGTTTTCCATCAGTTTGCAATTTTCCCGAACTGACTGAATTTCCCAACAGACAAATGCTTTCTTATCTCACACTCACACTATTCCTCTTTCATTTACTTTGTAGTATGTGTGTGTGTTGGTTTAACTAATGCCGCTTAACTGTGTTTTGTTTGCTCTCTGTGTGTTGTTTGTCTCGCAGTCAAGCATAAACATTAGTGCCAAACAATCAAACAATTGGCAACAGTTTCCAAAAGGCTTTGATGTCGTCCGCTTTACCCAAAATCAAAGCTAAAAACTTGTTCTGATTCTTTGCAGATTTCTGCAGAAATCTCAAAAGATAGAGATTTTCCGATAGATGCTGCCGCAATGTTTAATTGTACCAATTGCACAATGAGTTACGTTTTTTGTTGATTTGTCTCTTTTCTTGATTTTCTTGGTCCCTTTTGTGCGCTGAGACGTGAAAATGTCCTTTGAGGTTGCCTTTGTGTGTTCGAGTTTTTGTCCATAGTGTCTACCTGTGTCTCTGTCTATGTGTCTATCTCTCTCTCAGTCTGTCACTCGCCTGTTGTCACCTGTGATAAACGCCGCTCGACAATCCGACAATGTCTCAATCGGGTGCCCATTATTCGGGGCCAAAAAGGCGACTCATGAGCGGCGCGCTTTGACCGAAAAATTGAACTATAGACCGAAAAACTGATGGCGGCAGGTTAAAGGATTACACATTTAGTTTTAGCCAAGGGGTCAAATCACAACACGAAAAATAACATAGCTCCCAAGTCAGCACATTTTCGAGTCTATCATTTGTCAACGCGCTAAGCAGCAACTCTATCTCTGTCGGCAGTCGGACGCTGTCGCGGTCGGATGTGAAGTTTGGGTAAAATATTATTCTTTGTTAGGCTGTCACCTTCTCTGTGGTGACACCATAATTTTCTATAGCTAACACTGAATTGTGTTTGGCTTAATTGTTTTGGCCGACTGTTCGAAAATGAAATCAATGCAAGTTGATTATATTTATTGACCTTTTGAACCAGCCGCACGATGACAAAGACGATGACGATGGCTATGAACTGCTGTTTAATGGGCTACTTTTAGGTTGCGTAGACATGGGACAAGGGAAAGGGAAAGCAAAAAAAGGATTACTACCACCAAAAGAAGACACTGCCACAGCAGCAGTGTACAGTGCTTCCGTCTGATAAGGTCGGATAATGAGACGCATTTGTAAATGTCTAAGAAAATGCCTTAATTATATAAAAAAAAAGGTGATAATCAGTGTCTGATCCACATCGAAATAATGTAATTGTTCACAACAAAAGTTGATGCCGTTTTCTTGGAAATTTTTAAAAAATTTTTTTATTTTATTTAAAAACAAAAATAAAATTAGCACGAGGCGAAATTGCTTAAAATTCATGGCATTCTTACTTTAAACGATTGCAAAACCTTCTGTTATTGCAGGTTTGATCGACTGACATTTGTACATTGTCTAGGGGATACTAAGCTGATGATAGAAAAGTAGAAAGATAAAATTAAATCAACTGCAAAAGCGGCAACCAAATTATTAAGATAAAAATACTGATAAATAAAATAAAATAAAATAAAATAAAATAAAATAAAATAAAATAAAATAAAATAAAGTAAAATAAAATAAATGAAATAAATAAATAATATTAATATAAATAGAATTAATAAAATACAGATAAATACAGATAAAAAATAAAATTGAGCAGACTGAGTGAAAATGGAAATTCCGATAGAAAGAGAATATCGTAAGCTTATAAGTAAAAAATTACAGATAGAATTTCAGAAAATAAGATTGAGGAAAGAGAGAGAGAGTGCAAGGAAAATAAGTTAAAATACAAGTATGAAAATTAATTTAAGTAATGAAAGCTAGCAACTTTGTCTAATTGTAATTACCTTACTTTCTCTCACACGCAGACAGTGTGTGCGAGTGTGTGTCTATCATCTTTTATTAAATATTTTTTTTTCCTGCAGTGTAAGTGCTTTTGCTGAAATTGTTCAAAATTTCATTAAACTGTGTTACACTCGACAAGTGTTTGCATTCACCCCTTGTCTCATGAAAGCAGCGCCATTTACGAGTTTCCTTAAGTTCCTGACTTTGCTTACTCTCTCCCACATCGCCCTCTTCGGGCAGTTATTCCTGCAACTTGTATTTCAGAGGCCGTCAGAGCAGCTGTTAGTTTTTTTTGCCATTTTGCCAGACTTTCCCCTCAGCCTTCCAACTGCGCCCCTACGTCTAACTCTTGCAATGCGAAATTTCTGCATGCGTCAGTCACAACACTAACAAAAACAGCAACAAGCCAAAGAAGAATAAGCAAAAGCTGAAGTAGTAGAAGAAAGAAGAAAGGGTGCAACTCTGTCTTTATGGACGTATCCTCCATTCCATTTGACACCGTAACTTGCCTACTGGCAGCCAATTTAGTTCGCTTTTGTTGTCCATTGCGACAGCAGTGGCAATTTCTAATTGAATTATTCAATTTTTTCAACTGTTTCCCTTTGCTGGCTCCCCTCCTTCAGTTACAACCGGGACAATTCTCACAATTCGAAAATGAAAGGAAAATAATGGAAGCCCTGTGGAGCAGAAGTGTCAAAAACTCAGCTGGAAATCTGCGAGTTGCTGGCCAAGTTTTTGCATTTTATTGATGGGCGACAGAACAAAATATATAATTGCCAGGCAAAATAAAATAAAAAGAACAAAAAGAATAAATTAAAAGTTTTTCTCCAAATTCGCATACTCTTCGAATGACAATTTAAAAGAAAATAAAAAGAAAATATAAAATTTACAGCAAAATAAAAATGAACAAGAAAACAAAGTTATCTTCGTCGGACCAAAAATGTCATACTCTTGCCGTCTTAGAATAAAACTTTTCATAAGAAAAGCTCGATTTTTAACGGTTGTTCTTATGAACACTGTTTTCAGCCGATTGATCCTATGACCGCTATATAATACATACAATATATATTTTATATTTTGGTTTGGGTTTGGGTTGAAAAAGACGGACATGCTGTCGATAAAGAATATATGGCCGTTTCAAACTCCTAATGAGCGTTAAAAACTCCTATACAAAGCTAATATACCCTCTGCAAGGGTATAAAAAAATATAAAAAAAGTGAAAGAAATCTGCTTAAAGCAGTTGTAAAATAGTTGTAAAATAAAAAACTTGAGCAAAGTGTCTCTATCTACGGATTTGAGATATACCACACAGTGTGAAAGAGAGTGAAAAAAAAAAACCGATGAAGAAGTAGTAGAAAGAGAAGATGAAGAAAAAACTGTCGTTATATCCTAATTAGATTCAAATATCTAACAATTTCAACCGCATACCGTGCCTTGAAAACTTTTGCTTATCGCATTTCCAATGCGAGAAACGAAAGAGAATTGAGCAAAACTCTGCTTTGGCTTTGGGTGCATGTGTGTGTATTGCCACAAAGTACTGGGTCGGAAGATGGAAGGTGAAAATTTTTGTTTGGTGGTGGCGTTAGCAAACGGAAACTGCAAATAAAATTGCAGAAGCAGTTGGGAAATTGAACAACAAAAATGCATTTAGAAATATGTATAAAAAAAAATAGAACTGATATGAGATGGAACAATTGCAGATGCAGAAGGAAAGAGACAGAGGAAAAGTGAGAAATGGAGAATGGAAAAGAGAAGAACCGAAACGTAGCACAATGCCCAAACAGTTCCAAGGACTAGAGACAGACAGATAGAGCAAGACAGACCGAGAGAAAAAAAGATAGATAGAGAGAGGGACGAAGAGAGAGAAAGAGAGAGACAGACAGACAGCAAACTGACAAACCTGCAAAAGTACTGACAAACTGTGAGTGGTCCGAGCATTGAGTGTGGTGCTTGTGCACTTGGACTTGCCGTTTGTTAAGAAGGCAACGACAGGGACAAGGACAGTGACAGGAGCAGGGACACCGGCAGAGAGATGCCTGGATTACACAGCCGTTGAAATGGCTAAAAGTTGCTATTGCTCTTGTTGTTGCTGCTGCTTTGTTGTCTCGGCATGGTGCGAATATTTCCGTTTCCGCTTTGCCAAATATGTTTGCCAGTTGCAACTGCAACAGTACAATACATGTCTTGCCCCACACTCCCCTTGTTCCCCCTGTTCTGCTTCTAACACTCGCACTTTCCGAAACTTGCCAACGCCTTTTTTTGGGCTCTGGCCAGAAAGTTTTATGGCCGTGCGTTGCACATAAATGAAAGTTTTTGTTTGTTCCTTCTCAAAACCAAAGGACTCTGTGTCTCTACTGGACTCTCTCTCTCTCTCTCTCTCACTCTCAAACTATCTCTGTATCCGTCTATTTGTCTGTCTCTCCGTCTCTCTAACTGTCCAGCGTCGAAATGTCTTTCTCTTTGAACCATACATAGTGCGAAACTAAGCTACGAAGATATTTTCAGCCAAAAGATTGCAAGCACAAAGAGAAGTGAGGACTATTTACCGCACGCATAGCAAGGCATCTGTCCGAGTATCCAAAAGTTAACCACAGCTTAAGCTTTACACAATTGCAGCTAAGCCACAGGTTCGAAAAGCTTCAATTTCAAAAATAGCACAAATATTTTCTAATATTTCTAAGCGATAAAATAACAAATTTTTGTTATATAATTATAATAAATAAATTTGAAATATATAAAGTCATCTCAACATATTTAAATGATACTTCTACCTTTTATGCCTGTTATCTGATTGCTTTCATTTGTGTTTTATAGTTCAAAGTTTGTCTACAGTAAAAATTAATGGCATCATTTTTTTATTATAATAGTTCGAAGTTTATTAAGATTTTTGATTTGATCTTAACTTGCTTTTCAAAGTTTTTTTTTTCAACTTTAATCCTTGTCTACCGTTTTCTTCACCTGTTCCTTTTTTCTGCATATCGGAATATTTCACTTCAAATACTTGTATGCTTCACCTTCTTACGAATTTCCACTTTCCATGACTGCCCCACAATCTGCGCATGCCGTATCTTCCCTGTAGTCTCCACCTCGAATTGGCGCTTGGCTTAATCGCTTAATTGCCTGGCATAATTACAATTGCAGCTCATCGTCAGATTTCAGCTCAATTCCTTAGACTCCTTAGTCTAGTTTCTTATCTCTTTATTTTCAAAGTATATTGAATTTAACTAGAATTATGTAACAGATGTACTTTTTACATATATATTCTTGTTCGGCATTAAAATTTAAGTTAAAATAGCACAATCCATTCATTTATTCATTACTTTCATTATTATGAGAGTATCAATTCTGTGAGTGTCCTTTAGATAACTTTTCTTTAATGTTATCTGATACATTTGGATTGCGAAGGAATTTTGCACTCTGGCTGCACTGGCAAAAGGACCCCAAAATGTCGTTTTGTCCTATGCTCAGCTAAATTGTCCCAACGCCTCGAGCCAACACTTTAGCGAGAGAAAAAAAAAACTGCTTGGATTCATTTCACACTTGTCCCATAACTCAGTTAGGGTTGTTTTCAACATGAAAGGGGTTAGCGTGGGGGTGGCTTGGGGACTTCCAGGAGCTGTAGGTTGAGAAGTTGCCAGTTAGAATTGTAGTTGAGCAGTTGCCCCATTGCTTATCTAACTGTGAAAACTATAATTTGCTTTCAATTGATTTCGCCTTGACTTGTTGTTTTGTTGTCTTACGCTTTTTCAGTGTAAATACTCTACCAAAAGATATTTAAATTTATTTATGAAGTTGGATAACAATTGTGAATAACATGGATTCTGAGAGGAAATTTTGAAAGATAAGCAATGCGAGAGAGCTAGAAAAAATATAAATAAAGCAGAAATTGACTAAAGAACGAGCATGTACGAGAAGAAAATTATTGAAGTAGAGAAAGAGTTGAGAATACGAGATGTTAAAACCAGAATAAGAGAGAGAGATAGAGAGAGAGAAGTTAAGTTATGAAGAGTGAAGGATATCAAAAGTGTCAAATATTATTAGAATATTTTATGTGTTTCAAAGTCTTCTGCTTTCAGAGTATTTAAATTTCAATTTACATTTTTGGATTTTGTTTTTTTTTTCTATCTTAATTTTTTTCCACTATTTTCATTATTTTTCTTCACTGATTTTATATTTTCTGATTTTTTCAGCATTATTGTTGTTTTTATTAACGTGTTTGTTGCCCTAAAGCGGACTGTTTCATAAATTGTCTTTCTCGAACTTCTTTTTTTTTGTATTCCCAAAGTCTGACACTTGTTACAGAATGATACCAATTCCACACCAGAAGCAACTTTAGCTCCCGTTTCCGATTCTTCTGCTTATTTTTTTTGTTCTTGTTCCTTTGTCTATTGTTGCTGTAGGACAAATGTGCATTAACGCCTTTGACCTGCATTGAGTTCTTGCCTTGATGGTGAGTCTATAAGCAAGTAGCTAAGCGACCAGACTTGTGGGTGGCATCTACTATAGCAGTGGGTGGAGCTGGCAGGGAATGTAGTGAAGACTGGGAAAAGAGGAAAGAAGCATGGGGAATGAGGAATGAGGAAGGAGGTGATTGAATTTCGTAGTTTTTGCAATTTCTTTGGCTGCCTTGTAATGCACAGCTAACAGCTGCTTTTTCTTCATTACCAAACTCAACCCTGACAGTTGTTTTGCTGAAAATACATATTTTGGCAGAGGGGGATAAGGAGGACGTTGAAGGAGGTTGAGAATTATTATTGTCTTTGTTGTTTCTTTCGTTATGTTATTCTGGTGGTGATTTAGTGGGTTGCCTTATTGTCGAGCAGTGGCTTTTAAATTAGGGCTACTCCATCTCACTCTACCCCACACCCACACCCACTCCCTCTCCCATTCCCACTCGCACTCACTCTCTCAGCTTTCGCTTGTAATTTCTTATGTTGCAGCCACAGGCGAGCGGCAGCGAACAGTGCAATGGGCCAATGAACTGTGAAACTATTTTCACTTACAATCTGTAGGCGTATTGCATTGCAAGTGGACGTGGCAATTGATAAAATAAACGTAAAATACGCCTTAAGTGATATTGTCCGCGATACTTGGAAAATAGTTGCAAATTATATGTAAATTAATCGAAGCTTAAAAGAAATTGATGAATGTATAGCAAATGCAAAGAAAAGCAACCACATACAACTTTTACAAAATAATGTTGAAAGATAACTGTAATCTGGAGACTTCCGTATCGTTAATGAGCTTTTAGTACAAATTCTCAATATAATCGAAGTTGCATTCTTTTCCTTTTCTTTTTCTTCTATTTTGGTTGCTCTTCTATCTTCAGGTCAATTGCTTTCATCTTCATTTCATGCTTTTCAATATTATTTTGCAACAGCTTCTTTACTTTTCTTTATATTCTTCTCTTTTTTTCATTTCGCCACACTCTTTTCCATCGGCTTCTCTTTATCCTGCTCTTTCTGCTGCACTTCCCCCATCCTCTACTGCTCCTCCTGTTTTCCATGCACATATCATTGACCCAGTAAAAAAAATAACTTTTATTTCCTCAATCTCTCTTACTCTCTCTCTATCAATCTTTTTGGATCTCTTTCTCACTTTCTCTGCATCGCTGCTCCAAAACTCCCCGTGTCATCTTCACTACCGCTACGCCCATAAATATCATCAACTTGCTAGCATAGAATATATGCCGCTGTATACGCCTAGCAGCAACCAAATTTATGGTCGATGCGATAGTCCTGGCCAAGTCCTGCTACCACCGCATTCAACGTAATACAACTAAAACTTGCTGGCCAAGAGTTTTGCTCGTGTATGTGTGTGTGATTATGTGTGTGTGTCTGTGTGTTCTGTGTAATTATCAACGGCACTAACACCTTTAATTATGGCTACTAACCGAGGCAATGCAGCCAAACGCAATGTGTGCTAAGTGGGTGTGGTACGTGACTAGTGGGGGAAAGAGACAGTAGATAAAAGCGTACAGCTACAATATAATATGCAAATGACAAAGAAGAAGAATCTGCAAGCAAAGTCAAAGAATTGAAAATCCAAAACTAAATCTGTAACTGAACGTGAATTCGAAATTTATATACATTGTAATAATGTGAAGAAAAAGTGTAGGAGCAAAGCGCATATCAAGGATATGCAATGCAAATGCTGCGTATGGCAGGAAAGAAAAGCAATGCGACCTGTACAGGACACATTAGACACAAGGACAAACAATAAAAGCGCTCAATGCTCTCGACTCTCGAAAACGATTGTGTTGATTTATGAATAGAAAATAAATATATGTAAAATAGATTTAAAGTAATACACACACACACTCACACATAAATACATAGAGAAAGATATTGCCTAGCATATCCTGCTGCTCGTCGGTGACTTTGCATATTTTGTGGCTGGCGATTTTGCTGGTCGCCGTTTGCGTTCGTCCCAAAAATTTATTAGAATCGCTTGAAAAACTGTTATGTCATGACCCACAAAGTGGGCGACGTTAGCGTATAGCGTAGGTGTTGCCAGCCAGGATAACACACACATGCATGCTGAGTTACACAGACAGCAGACAGACAGACAAACTCATACTCATGCATATGCTAATGGGAACAGTCGAGTGTCGCTATATACATATATATATGTATGTTAGTGTGTGTATGCCTATGTGTGTGAGTTTGGTTGTCGTGTTTTCTGACCCACTTTGATTGTGAGGGTGATGCCCCAATCCCCCTCACCACATATACTCCATGCCATACACAGACAACAATTGTTGTTTGTTTTCTTCTTTTTTTATTTTTAAGATGATAAACAAAAATTATAATTGCACTTGAAATTGGCACAAGGGTGTTGCAAGCTTGTTTTGGTTGCAAGCTGCTTGCCAACATGACAATTGTTATCTTTTAGCATATATACTATACTATACTATCTTTACAGTTAGTTACATCATTTTTAAACTTGAACCAATTTCCCTTACTTACAACTCTTGGAGAAATTTACTTGATCCTCTGAATGACAATTAATAAACAGTTAAATACTATATAAATATTTCCGTTGGGTAAATAAATAATAAAAATTCAATTTGTTAAACAAAAAAGTTGTCTACATTTTTAATTTCTCATTTAACCAATTTAGGCTCGCGGTAGATTATATACTATATCGTATATCGTCCGATTAGAAACGAATTTGATTGGCATGTAAATTGTATACATAAGTGAATTGAATATATATTTTTAATCATTATATATTATATATTATATATTATATATTATATATTATATATTATATATTATATATTATATATTATATATTATATATTATATATTATATATTATATATTATATATTATATATTATATATTATATATTATATATTATATATTATATATTATATATTATATATTATATATTATATATTATATATTATATATTATATATTATATATTATATATTATATATTATATATTATATATTATATATTATATATTATATATTATATATTATATATTATATATTATATATTATATATTATATATTATATATTATATATTATATATTATATATTATATATTATATATTATATATTATATATTATATATTATATATTATATATTATATATTATATATTATATATTATATATTATATATTATATATTATATATTATATATTATATATTATATATTATATATTATATATTATATATTATATATTATATATTATATATTATATATTATATATTATATATTATATATTATATATTATATATTATATATTATATATTATATATTATATATTATATATTATATATTATATATTATATATTATATATTATATATTATATATTATATATTATATATTATATATTATATATTATATATTATATATTATATATTATATATTATATATTATATATTATATATTATATATTATATATTATATATTATATATTATATATTATATATTATATATTATATATATTAATAAAATTCCGAAAAACTCATCAAAACATGTGTGCGTTTCTATTATTTTTTCCAACTCAAACACGAGGTCTCCTGATAATTTGTTACTCATAGCGAAAATTTCTGACGAAAGACACTCAAATAGGATATCATCGTAAAGAAGAATCATCAACGGTGCATGGACAGTTTGTTTCATGCATAATATTTTAACACAATCTCGGTAACTTGGCTTCAAAAAAAAAAAAATTTCCGTTTCTATTATTTTTTCCATGACTGTATATTTTATTTAATTCATTTTTGAATAATTCATAAACAAAGCAAATAATTTGCTAAATAATTAAGTCAAATGACGAACATGAAGAAATTATGCAAAAATCAAGTAAAATGCTAAATGTCAGTTAAAGATACAACTGCAAATGAATGCAAACTTCAAGATAGAAAGATACAATAACTTAACAATTGTCTTTCTATAACAATGAGAAACAAATAAATTCGAGCATTTGAAGTTTGCTTTCAGCTTTTAGTCATCGCATACCAAATGCAATTGTAAACTCAACTCAACTGTCTCTCTCTGTCTCTGTTTCATAGTGTTTCATGATTTGTCTATCTCTCTTTCTCTTTATCTATGTATTTGCCCCCAAACATTATCCATAGCTGTTTATGCAGATGTCTTCTTGTTACTGTTGTTGTTATTTCGTGTAGGCAAAAAATCTTTGGTATAGGCAAAATTTATACAAATTCAACTGCCAACAGTCTGTTCATTTGTCCCTTTTCTCCCTCCTCTTTCTATTTATCTCTCTCTCTCTCTCTCTCTCTCTCTTTCTGTCTCGCTCTCTCCCACTCTCTCTTACTCTTTGTGTGTATATATTTTGCTAGGTGTTTTTGTTTGAGTTTTGCAAAACATTTTTCGGGTCATATCAGTTTGACAAACATGCGGATAATCCCTGGAATTATTAATTATTATAACTGTAGAGCACGAGCAGTTTTAATTCAGTTGCCCCTCTATATATAGCTGTATCAGTGTCTATGTGTGTGTTTATGACAAACAGGATAAGGACAACTGGCTGACTAATTAGCCAAGCGACCGAGAACTGTAACTTTCAAAAAAGAAAATTTTAAATCTCAAAAGTTATGTGTAGCGCACATCAAGATACAGATACAGATACAAATACAAATACATACATATAGGTACAGATACATTTGTACTTTTTGATATTTGCTTTTCATTTTCAAAAAATTTAAAGCTACTTTTGTATCTTAGAATTCGATACATTTCAGATACAGATACATTTGAGGCTATGTACCACATTTTCAAATTCCAATATTAATTCTTATTATACAGATATAGATACATTTTCATTTCGTCGTTTTTAATTTGTATGTTTTACATTTTTAAATATTTTCAAATTTTTAAATTTAAAGTAAATGTTGCATCATATTGTTGCAGATACTTTTTACACTGACTTCGATTAGTACAGATTAGCTGTATTTACTAATGTATCTTTGAGTTGTAAGCTTTTTATCGCTTATATAGATATATGTAAATTACAATTTTTATTTGTTTACATGTATTTTCTATCTTTTCATTTTAATTTTTGTATCTCTTTGCGGTTGTGGCTGGAGCTATGGCAAGATACAAATGTATCTTAAGAAATTCTTCTAGTTTTCCATTGTGCCTACTGCGAGTCACTAATGCGCCTTTAATTTTCGGCCATGTTGCAAGAAATGAGCTGCTAATGTGTTTCGGTCTCAAGCTACCCCAAAAAGGCGCTAAATGTGGCAACAACAGCAACATCAGTACCAGCAGCAGCCACAGTAACAAACATTTCACTTGACGCGCCTAATGAGTTCTGGCAAACCGCAAAGCCTTGGACGGACTCCAACCGAGTAAAAGTGGTAGTATTGGCAAGAAGTGGGCCAGGGGCAAGGGCAAGGGCAAAGGGACATTCTTGGGGGTCGCGACTTTGACTAAGTAGCGGCAAGCGATTTGTTGGTTTTCTTTGTCGACAGTTAAACAATTTATTGAGAATTTTTGAAACAATGTGTAAAGTTGAGTGAATCATACTCCACTCCCCCTCCCCCACCTTCACCAATTTTTACGCTACACTCTTCGCCATGCCAATGGTTTTCAACGCCTAAGACAAGTGCCTCAGTTGGGAATTGCATTGAAAACAAACAGACAACAAACAGTATGAGGAAATGTTTATAAACAAAACAAAAGGGTAAACTTAGCTGAAAGTGAAAGTCGAAATGTAAACACAAATTGGAAAAATGGAAAAAAAATTAATAAAGAAAAATCGAAAAATGTAATCGCAGCGCCAAGCAAAGGTGCGAAAAAAATGCGTAAACAAATTTTCTATAAACCCAGCAAACTTCAGTTTGACAGTCAGCAACATTTCAAGTGCAGTTAGCAACATGCCTAAAACGGATGCAATGTATATATATATATATATATATATATATATATATATATATATAGAAAGAGAGAGAGTGTGAGCGGGAGACAGGCATAGAGCGAGCGTTTATAAATAGTGAGAGCAACTTTGCGTCGACGCAAGAGAGTTCGCTCTGTGTTTGTTCATTTTCGAAATTCGAATTTCGAAATAATTGCTGCTGTTGCCGGTCGCTTACTGTAGTTGTTGTCTTTGTCGTTGTAATTTTACATGCTGCAAATCGGAAGAAGAAAAACAGCAAGCAAGCCGACTACAATAACAACAATGAAAGCAAAAAGTAAAAACATGACGCGCTGGAAAAGCATACTGTGAGCGAGACATTGACCTTGATCAACGTCATATTGTGGGATGTTCGCTTCTACTTCTGCTGCTGCTGATGCATATTGTTATTGCTTTTGCTGTTCCTGGTGTTCATGTTAATATTGTTTCTGTTTGCTGTTCCTGCATTTTCAATAATGTCGAGCTTTGGGCATCTGCCTGTCAGTTTGTGTATTTACCTAAATCCAATGGGGATTTGCTGCAATTGAAGAAAAGCAGCACGAATCAGCTGTTCATTATAATATCAGATATGTTACTCTTTCGATTATTCAATTATCAATTATACTATTGCAGCTTTACTATTGCAGGAAATCAGAGACTTAATTTTAACCCAATGTTAACTCATCCATCGAATGAGCAATAAAAACTTTGTACAAGTTGTCATTTTTTTGAAAACAGCTTTTTCTACATAAAATTGAATGTGTTCGCGTAATATGATCCAAAAACAATAATTTTGTATAAATAAGTACACATGCATATATTTGAATGTATTACTAAGTGCCAAAGTACAGACAGAAGCCTGAATCTACATAAAAAAAAACATGATAAAAAGCGCATGAAAAAAAATTACACTAAAAACATTGTCAAAGTCAGCTGCGACTACAACAAACCCGCTGCCATCAGCAAGTAACGTTCAGATTCAACTGTTCACTTTTAGAACTATACGCGCGGAAGACCATATTACAGCAGATAGCAAGAATACAAAATGGGAGAGCGCAGAGCGTAGCGTAAGTGGTGTTCATTCACGAAGCAAAATGAACACACAAAACAAAGCCGAGTGAATCAAAATGAACGCACAAAACAAAGCCGAGTGTTCCTATCGAACATGTCTGAACATGCCTACCCAGAGTATGCAGTGAATGCTTGTGCGTATGGGCGAGAGTGTGCGTGTGCTTGTGTGCGTGCAATAAAACCGGCAAGCAATAGCAAGCAGACAGGCACAGGCACGGCCGCCGGGCAACATTTGCTGTCTTCGTCAACATCGTGTCGTCGTTGTAGCATTGCCATCGACGCTGTCGTTGGCATCGTCGTTACGCTGCTGCTGTTGCTGCCGTTGTTCGACTCTCGCTTTGAAATTCAGTTTCAGTTTTTGACTCGCAGTCGCCGCAAACGGAGGTGTGCGTTTCGCGTATTATTTCAATTTTTTTCAAATGCACGAATACGAAACTTTATTCCCAACGCATAAGACTGAAAGACGTGAATAAGAAATGGTTGAAATAAAACTATGTCCGAAATCAATACAAAAAATAAACAAAAAGCAACAAGAAAACTGTTTGTGAAACTTATGTGTTGAAGAAGTGTTTCAATTCATTAAAAATAAACAAGAAATTTGAATAATTGAAATAATGAATAATTGAAAAATTAAGTGAAAAAGCAAGAAAAAGGCACAAATTCAATAAGCATAATTATACTTTATAATTGGCTTTGGCTTAATTAAAAACGGTAGCAAACCTTGCGACACAACAACAACAAAAGTAGCCGCAGCCGCAGCCGAGGCAACCAAATCGAATCCTTTTATTTTTGAACTAACAAAAAAAGAAAACAGCGGGTAAGTTCTTGGCCCAAGCATCAAATGGAATAAAGAGCACGGAGGAAGAAAAAGAAAAAAATAATAAAAACAAAACTAAATTGAGTGCAGGAATCTTGAACTTTCTGATTTAGTGTATTGGGCAATGGGAGTGTGAATGAGAGGCAACTATATAGCAAGATGAGTTTAAAGCAAAACAGCCTACGGAGTGTCAATGGATTAGGCACATCTCAAAGGCGACAACTCAAAGCCCAAGCTCAAGCTGTGGGCGCAAGTGAAATCAAATCTCTGTTGCTCTCTTTGACTCTTTCTCTGTTGCTGTCGTTGTCTGTGCAATAAGTCTTCACTGAGTCTGAGTGGGTTGAGCAAAGCTTATCATCCACAGTAGCAGCTGCAGATTATCGCTGAGGCTTTGACTAAAGTTGACGTAGCTTTTATTCTTTTAGGATTAGCTGTGAAACCGTTACAAATCTAGACAATTTTTATTTATATATGAATTTGTGTAGAAAACGTAATTCGATAAATAACTGTGCCATAAAGAACAATGCATAACATAATTGAACTAAATAAACAAATAAAAAAAAAAACATAAAAAATATCTAATAATGAAATATGTTGAGCGTGAAATACAATTGCAAAAGAGAAAACAAATTGTGATAAAGTGAATCAATTGAACAAATACAAAATAAAATGTAAATTAATTAAATAATAAATAATAAAATAAAAATTGCAAAAAATACTTTAACATTTCTTAATAAACATTTTATATTGAAATATCTGTCAAGATAGGCCACAAAGTTCATAACTAAAGGCTTTAAAACTCTTCAGATACACGTTAAGAACGCTCTAAGTTCATTTGCCGTTAAGCCACAAAACCTAAAAAGTAAACAAATCATTTTACAAGTGACAAGCGCTAGAAGAAGATGAAGTAGAAATGAAAAAATAGTAGAATTGTCTTCTAGAAGACGAACATATCGTATCGTCTCTTGAGGTGCAAGGGAACAACAAAAGCGCCGCGAAGAGCTTTAATTACAACCAAATAGAAAAAAAAAATATTTTGAAAATAGAACAACAAAAAAGCAAAAGCAAAAACAAAAAATGAAGAGGAAAATAAAGGCAGCACTTATGTCATCTATACACACAGTCACACTCACCTTTGTTTGCCCAGCTAAGAGAGCTGTCGATGCTAAAGTTGCCTATAACTCTGTGTCAACTCTGGCAAAGTGTCAACACTTTTTGTTTTAAGTAAATTTGTTTAAATTATTAGCAAGACAAGCGCAACAAGTGTTTGCAACAGCGAAAGCGTAGCGAAGCACTAAGCCAGATGAAGAGAAAAATAGAGAGTGAGAGAGATAAAAAAGAGAAAGATGAACATACACAAGCCTGCAACATTTTGGCGGCAAGTTCATTATATTTTGTGTTATTCTACTTGTTTTTCATGTTGCTACTTCGCTCGTCTTGCCCCACAATTGCCGTAATCCTTTTGGTAAATAAGGCAAGTCATTTCTTGAGCTGCCGCGGCTCATAAGTCATAAATTTGCGGCAAATAAAATTTATGCTTCAACGACAAGTGGGCAACGTACAACGTAAACGAGTATCTGACTATCTGTGAGATACATATATATAAATAAATATATATATATATATATATATGTTATGTGTGTATGGTACACAGTTGTGAATATCTGAATATCTGCAAGATACAAGCGCTAAATGAGCTGTTAAACGGGCTATCCAAGCCCCCAACCCAGACCCAGCCAGAGTCCGTCTGTCTCAACGCCCGTACACAGATGTGCGCAAGATAAATAATAACTCAATCTTGTCAGCCTACACATAAGAAATTCCATTTCCATTTACTCCAAGATAACTGTGTGGATTTGCCTTTAGATTTGATTTCAAAATCTGTTCAACCCAAGAGTAGAAGAAAAGGTTAAATGTATCTTGGATACATACATCGAATTGGACTTTTCTGCTTACCGCTTTACCTGTCTGCAAATTGAAAATGGAATTTTAATTGTCCACACGACTCATTGATAAACTAACATAGAGCGAGAGAGAGAAAGAGAGAGATGACTGTTACACATGTTAACCTTTCTGTGTATCCTATTTTTGTTGTTGTTTTTAGTTTTTTTTTATTTAAAAAAAGGCTCACAGGATTTCCGCTTGTTGTTTGTTTTTCAAATTTATTTGTTGCTTTCCCTTGCTCTGGCCTTCTCTTACACTGCTATGCGGTTACCCATTTCAACTGACATTCCCTATGTAGGCATCCATAATTAGTATGCCAAGTGCGTTGTTTTAACTGAAATATATTTTATTCAAGTATTTTGTGTAGTTGAGACATAAATAAAATGCTCAAATAAATGAGTTGGAGAAAAAAGAGGAAAGAGTAAATGCAACACAAGAAAAGAAAACTTTTGACTATTAATGACTTTATTAATGGGACGAGCGTGAGAATTGCAATTGATATTGATATTAGTATTGGAATTAAATTTGTATAAAAATCAATGAAATCATTATTAGTTGCAGTTGCACAATGCAACAAATGCAAGTTGTTAGCCTTTTTTTCTCTCTCTTTCTCTTTTGTCTTGCACTCTCTTCCTGTTTCTTTGCTCTTGTTGCTGCAAAAGTGATGTTACAATATGCTAAGCTGCTTAGAAAACACTCGCTAAGAACCTTATGCAAATAAGCTACACAATATTTACAAATGTTGTTGAGTAAGAGACGTCGCAACGCAAGAGCAGAAATAAGACAGAACAAAAATATATATAATAATATGAAGAACAAAATAAAAATATGTACATAGAATGTATGAAAAAAAAACTCTTGCGAAAATTTGTAACAAAAATTTGAAGAATGAGTGAAATGAAATGAAAAAAATAATAATAAAAAAAAGAAGGAGAGCTAAAAAAAAAATAAGAAATCTCAAAACAAAATATTTGTTATGCGCTTGTAATTTTCGCGCACGAGGGCCGCAACGCAAAAGCGAAAGCCGTGAAAAAAAGCATCGAGATATTGTCGAGTGTTGGTGAAAAGGGGAGGAGATGGTAGGAGGAGAGGAAGAGGAGTAAAGGCCGCCGCTTTTTCATGCTCAGCTGCCCGGCGGTTTCGGCAAGAGAGTGAAAAGGAAACGAAACTTTATCACAGCCGTCGCAGGACATGCTTACTGTAGTTTCTTCTTCTCTCTTCTTCTTTCTCTCCCTTTTTTTCACTCTCTCTCTCACGCATTCCTGCTCCCTCTACTTCAGCTCAATGCGCGCTCTTGCTCTTAATGCTGAGTGACATTGATGTGACATGCCCGTCATCTTCAGCCTCTACTTTTCCTGCTCCTTCGCCATCAACAACTTTGTCTTCGTCTTTCACTGCGCCTTTCCTTTTGCCATTGGCGTTGGCGCTGGCGTTGTCGTCGTCGTCTTTGGACAAACAAGAACAAGAAGTACGCTTTGCTTTATTTAAAAGTTTTGCGTAATGTGGCCGCACAGGGTCGTGACAATGTTAGTAGACCAAACACCTCGCCCGACCGGACAATCACAACAACAGCCGCAATAGCAGCAACAGCAAAAACAACAAGCATAACAAATAATAAATGATATGTAAACTAAGGAAAAGTTGTTCTATTTTTTTTTAAACATATTTATTTATATATTTTTTTTTGTGTAATTTTTTTATTTAACTTTTTTATACTTTCCTTATTTTATATAGTAGTTGTATGGCGAATATTTTAGCCTAACTTTTAGCATGCTTTGAGGCGCACGTGTTGAGTATTAAGCAGAGAATTTAAGTTTTTTGAAGTTTAACTGTAGTCTATGACTTACCAGGCGAACTTAAAAAAAAAGAGAAAAAAAAATGAAAAACTTTAAGCTCTATTAAAGTTTGAAATCTGTTAAAGCAAAATAAACTTATTAATTAAACTAGTTTCCATTGCATAAGAAACTTTTACTATATATCGTTATTATGTGTCTTTATAGTTTTACTCTTTGACAGTCAAACTTTGCTATTTCTCATTAGCTTTTTTGTTTTTATGTCTTACAATTCCCTGCAAAATGTCGATGAATTCCCCAAACCAATTTGCAATATATTTTACTGTATTATATTTGTTCCACATTTGAAACTGTTATCCCGCTGAGAGCGAGAGCCCATAACACTTACCAAATACCCATACAAAAATTTAAAAAAAAAACGCAATACTCAATTTCTAATACCCAATACTAACTACATCTAATGTCTCAATTTTCAATGCCGTCTCCTTGTTGTTGCACTTATGCATGTATGTGTGTATGTGTTTTTTGACTACCTGAGCTGACTTTTTTTGGTACCGCACCCATATCAGTTACACATATAGACATATTCGTCAGTCGCAATGCCCAAAACGAATTAAAATTACACGACAAACAGCAAGAGAGCTTGGGATAGCTAAAAAGAGAAAGAGAGATAGAGAGAGAGAGAGAGAGAGAGAGAGAGAGAGAGGAAGAGAAAAGTAGTTATCGATCCTTCGAAAGAACATTTATCATTGTAGCTAATAAATGTGTTTCTGTTACCTGCGTTTCTGTCCCTGTCTGTGTCTTTGTCTCTTTCTTTATTCCCATCTCTTTATATATTTTTTTTTGTTTTTTGAACCCGACGTGGTTTGGCTTTCGAATAGATACGATGATTGAGTCATTTAAATGCGTGGCAAAAAAAAAAATAATAAAAAAAAAAGAATAAGAAAGAACTGTATACAACCCCTGACATTGAAATTGTCCAGCTAATTTTGATAAATATTATGTTCCCTACTCAATTTCCAATAGTGCAAAGACCTAAAGATATTGTTTCTTATTCGGTTTTAGTCAGTTTTGGGTTTTGGAAGTACAATTCAATTACATTGTAGCAGCTGTTGTCTTCCGCAATGCCGCAATTGTCTTTCAAGTACAAAAAGTCAAAGTTGCCCAGACATAAATAAATCAGCTTGCTTGGAGAAAGTGAAGTGAGAGTGGAGAGTGTTTGAGCCTTGTTCAATTGAACAATTCAACAAAGTTAGGGGTATCTCTGTAATTGCACTGAAGTGCAATATTTATGAAGAGACAAGGAACTACAAAAAAAATAAAAGGGTTTCTCTATTTGTTTCCCTAGTGGTAAGTGGTAAAATGGTAAATGGTAACTGCTTGCTTTTCATTTGAGTAACTAGTACTATCATAACAAGCATGACATGCATCTGTCTTCACGTATAGGCAAAAGACGAGTAGCTGAATCTCAAGATGTAGCCAATTATCTAATTGCTTTTTTTTTGCTTTCATTTCATTTAATTTCACTTTGATTCATTGTTATCAGAATGCTTTAGCTTTTCGTTAGCTGTTCGTTCGGCTTGATAATTGTTTGAGTCACATTTAGCAGGACTCACCGTATTTTGATTTCCATTTGTGATTCCTTGGCGCGTCCATAACATTTCCGCTTTACGCTTGGCCAGACATTCTCCCAGGAGAGTTTAAGCTGCGTTTCAGACTTAATCTTGAAACAAATCGATTTTGTTGTCTCGTTGCTCGTTTTTCGTCTCTCGTCTGTTGTCTCTTGCCTGTCGGTTGTCGTCTTTCTCATCTCCTCACTTACTTCTCACGTCTCTTATCTCTACTTCGATTGTTTTTTCTTTCTCCTGTTGTTGCTTCTTTCGTTTCCTTTTCGTGTTTTTCAACACGATTTATTTCATTATTTTGGACCTTTGGGGTTTCAAGAGGTTTTGAGCTTGAGCTTGGGCTTGAGACTTGAGGTTTTTAATGGGCCGTTTCAAAGCTAATCAGCAGACAGCTTCAGACAATTCAATCGATTTTCAAAAAAAAAAAAAAAAGTAAATAAAAGTTTCGACTTCAATTCCTCTGAGTTATGCATCCGTTCAATGCATTTCAGTTTGTTGAATCTCAGTTTAGTTTTAGCTTTCATTGTTTATGTCTTTCTTTCTTACTATGCTATTGCTAGTAAATGTTACATTAGTGGTTCAACATTTTATTTTTCTTTTTGTTTTGTTTTTGTTATTTATTAGTTTGACTTCGTTTCAATTTCATTTCATTCAATTCAATTTTCTTTACAACATTTCATCTTTGACATGCTTTGCGTCTGTGTATGTGTGTGTGTATGTGTAGTCTGTATGTCAATGTGTCTGTCTGTCGTACGGATTGCTCTGCTGCTGTCATTGTGTTTCGAGTTTGAGTACGACTTCGAGTCCGAGTCTCTTTCTTCTGCCCATACAACATTGTGTGTCAGATTCGCTTCGTCGTCTTCGTTTTTAATATCTTTTAATCTCCAATGTCAACAGCGGCTTACATTTGATTGCAAGACAACAACAACAATAACAACAGTAACAACAACAACTACAGCATCAACGATTGTAGTTCTCGAGATCTTATCAGTCTGCTTGGCCCTGCCTTCCGCCTCTTTAGCTCTCGCTCATTCTCTCTCTTACTCAGTCGGTCTCTATACTTTGGCTCTTCACTCAGTGCCATGCTCTCTGACAACTGTCAGCTCTCAGTGCAGCTAATTAAATGGCCCAACTGGCAACATATGTTGCTGTTGCTATTGTTGTTGTTGCTGTTGCTGTTGCTGTTGCTATTGCTGTTCTTGTTATTGCTTCTGCTGATTCTTATGCTGTTTATACTGCTGCCTTCCTTCCCTTGCTTGCCTTTGGTCTTGGCCTTTCCCTGCTCACCTCACGCAGCAACAACTGAAAACACTACAGCATCACCAGCATCAGCCACATGGATTGTTGCCTGCTCTCAAGTCCGGACTTACTTGAGTTTTCCCGGCTGTCAAGTAGATAGAGCTTAAGTCGCTTCGTAATCCACATGCAGTAGTACCAGTAGTCAAATGGAAATATTCTGTTATGCATTGTTATCCATTGATGGAAACAAATAGAAATTATCGATTGTGAAATGAGCAGCAGAAGAACGACAGTTATCGATAGCACAAACAATAGCAATTTATTTTTTTTTTTAAATTTAATTTAATTCAAACATTTAATTCAATTAAATTATAATAATAATAATAATAATAATAATAATAATAGAGGATATTCACCCTATACCCCCATCCCCCTTCCAACATCGGCACGCTATGGTTTCACACTTATTTTGTCAGCATATGTGTGAAAAATAACAACAGAACCGCAGCCAAAAGGATAATAATAATGATAAAAAAAAACAACAGCAAGAGCAACAGCTGGAAAAGCAACAACAACAATGCCATAACATAGAATGTGGACGGGTTAAAACAATTGCCAATGACTCGACAGATTTAGGGATACGAAAATAAAAATGGGAAAAAATAGAAAATATAAATGTATGTACACATGGCTCATGGCTTGTCCGCAATATAAATGAAAGGGATAAAGCAGGATACAGACTCACTCGGAGAGAGAAAAGGAGAGACAGAGAGAGTCATAGAAAGAAAGACACAAAAATAAAGCCAAAAGCAAATAAAAATAAAAACGCATTAAACAAAATCAATAAAAATTAACATGATGCGTTACAAAAACCAACATAACAAAAAATATAAATTATTGGGGTGGGTTCTACTTGGGATAACAACAGGAGGATTTTTCTAAGACTTAGGATCGTTGCAGTTTTTAGGGGTGCAAATGAAGCACAAATCGAAGGTAATGTCAAAGGCATTGGGAGTTGGGGGAGCTGTAATATATATAATTTTTCGAATTTGCCAAAGAAAGTGTGGCAAGGATCAAGCACAGACAGTGAGAATTGCATTTTATCATAGATGTATGTAACAGTTACGTGCCACAAACTGCAGTTGCCAGATAAAGATAATTATATACAAAAGAATAAAGCAATAGGAACAAGACAAGCCGCCAGCTGTTCATTGTCCTTTTTCAATTTTCATGCTGTATAAACGCATACATTGTAATCCTTGATTAACCATCGAATTTCCTTTTTCTTTGCAGCTTTGCCGCCGTTAACGGCTGTCCAGCGATGACAGCGATCAGGAAATACATTTGACACGCAGTCCACGATCTCCAATAGCAAACACACACACATACAACTATATCAAACATTCAAATACAGATACACCCACCAAAAAAAAAGGACAACAAAAGGTAAAGAGAAAAACCAAAGAGACCAAAAAGAAAAAGGAGAAAAACAAATGTGGAAAATGTTAGATACAATGATGGATGCCGATCTCTTTATGTTCGATTGCGACGAGTGCGCGGGTATGCCATTTGCACCACCACCACAGTTTCTTATACCACCGCCACCACGACCACCGGCACTGGCCGAATACACTGTGGTGCCGCAAGACTGCAATGAGGAGCAATTGGCACAACAGCAATGGGAAAGTGATGTCTGTCAGGCGATGCCGGTAAGTGTTGTGATAAATATTTCACTTTAATTTTTTTTGTTTTTGTTCAGGGTTGCAACCCTCTCCGGTAACCCTGTGGTGGTCGCAACTAATGAGCTTTGAAAAAATTTGTGACGCAGCTGTTCGGATTTTCCAGCATTGAGTTTTCCGCAAAACGCTAACAAGCTGCAAGCGTTAGAGGTGTCAAAATTATATGTTGCCTTATTGAATTATTGCCAGATTCTATTATACATATTATATATGCATACTATGTATAATAATAATGCGCCTTCTTGTTATTATTGTCGAGAAGGAGGGTTGTCTGAGCTCGTCTACTACTACTCTAGAGGGTTGTACTGTGGGCGGTCCTGGGTTGGGGACGGAATAATATGCTCAAAAATCGAGTGCAAAGCACTTCAGTTGATTGTGCATTGTTTTTCATTTGCATCTACAATTTATGACACAGCAATGCCGAAATATGCAGAAATATGCCGAAATATCAGTACACCAAGTGTAGCAAATATAAAAATGTAAAGCTGGCAAAACTAGCAGGTGATAATAACAGCGAATTTATTATTTTAAAATCTTTAAAATCGTTTAAAATGTAGGGTAAAAAACGTCCCTTGCTTAGCCACAAAATTTGTGTTGTTTTATTTTTGGTCTTTGCTCAGACAGAACCACAAGGCAATGTTTTAAAGCTGTTTGCTTCTTGAGAGTCCTAGCGGTTGTCCAAGCAACAGCTGTTGCTGTTTGGTTGTTGTTACCATTCTCTGTTTTCTTTTCTTTTTTTTTTTTTATTTCCTTTCACAAAAAAAAACAAAATAATAATAATAATAAAAAACGTCATCATTATGAGGCTGGTCAGCAAAGCCTACTGGCCAGGCAACAACGTCAACAACAACAAAAAATTACAATAACAATGAAAAGTTAAGCGTCAAGAGCACAAAAAGGGCAACCCAAGTAGTTTGAAAATAGAATGTGGTATGATGAAGGGTCGTGGCAAGAGGATAGACGAAGGGATGTTGCTTGTACGTACCATGGCAACATATGGCCTCGAAAGTCGCAACGGATTCAACTTTCCGCCCCACCATCTTCGATCCACCATCATCCTTAAAGTCTTTCAGAGGTTACAGTAAAATAAAAAAAAAACTGTTACGAATTCTATCAGATAATATTGAAGAACTGAGCCCAAGAAATATGGAGACACGAAGAACTGAACTGAATTATTTGAAGTGTAATTCGGCACTGTCTTTAATCATTCGACTGTTTGTTTAGTCCATGAGTGAGCTAGAGTGTACATGTACTAAAATATAAGATCAAATTCCACATCAATACTTCAACTTCAGGGCGTTCATTGATAAACTAAGTATCTGAGGGAGAAAGAGAACTTGCATCACGTGCCTGGCATTATATTTTTTATTTTACTTTTCAATATTTTTCCTACTTTATTTTTGATTTGATTTCATTTCTTTGTTTTAATTTTTGGATTTCGGGGAATGAGGAGAATGAGAAGACAGCGCCAACACACGTCTGATAATTTGAGTGTTTTCCACTTAATTTTGAAACATTTATGTAACAGACAAAAATTGTTCAATAAATATAACTCGCGGTATACGCTCTTGTGTGGTCCAAAATAACGATGGATCTTTCTCTATGTTGCATGTGTGGTCACTTGAGAATTCACTGTCTTTCTCATTCTCCATTCTACAATGTGTGTGTGTGTTTGCGTTTCTTCTGTCTACTTCTGCTTAAGACACAACAACTACAATATGTCGTCATCTTCGGGTAGCTGATTTAAGCTGATAAATCAAATATTAACAAACACTTTGGCATGTCAAGGTACGAGTAGTTTACTCAAATTTATGCAAAGATTCTTATACATACATATACTGCTTATATCGTATATCGTTTATCGTACCGTAATGTTCCATATCTATATCTGTCTGTCGTTTGTCATCTGTCTTCTGGTATCTAACGTATATCGAAATGCAATTTCATGCTTCCACTAACTGCCATTGAGGTAAATACGTTGAAAATCTGTGCGAAGCAGCTTAAATTCAATTGCCATGAGCATCAATTTAATGGATTAGCGTTAAAAAATCCCAAACTCAGGAGACGACGGCGAGCCCAATGTATGAGAGAGATGTGGCGGATGGAGCATTGGACATGTGTGTGTGTGTGAAGAAGAAGTTAGTAGCTTAAATCTCAACGACGCGTCGTGTGTGTGTGTGAAATTCTCTCATCAAATTGATAAGTTTAACGGGAATTGTGCCAATTTGACAGTGCAATTCCGTCTCGCTTTCTCCCTGTGAATGTGCGACTTTACGAGTGTGAGTGTAATTGTCGACTGATAAATGGAGAGAGGAAAAGTAAAAAGTAAAAGAACTAATAGAACAATTTTCTAGACTTTCAAATTACCTTGAACAAATTTCAAATATATAAAATAATTTTTTACAGTGTATAAGTCGATAAAGTAAACTTTTAATATTAGTGATATCAAGACTCTACGAGACATTCAATTTACCATCTTGAAAGTTATTTAAAGTTGCATTAAGAATATATACAGAAACAACTTGAAAGTACAGTATTGCATCTACCCAACTCTAATCCCAGCACTTAGGGTATACAAATCTTTAAAGGCAGACGGAAGTGGTAGCAGAACGCAAAGGATTCACCAAAAGATGTGTGCGGGCCTGAGTCTAAACGAGGACGACGACGAAAACTCCAAAGACGAGGACGACGCGTCAAACATGCGAAATTAAATTTGGAACGCGTCGCGAGCTTTTTTCCCCCGTCTCAAAATTGTCGAAAAAACCCGCAGCAACAACAAACTTGACATACAGTATAGCAAAAGAAAGAAAATAAAGAAAAAAAATAAAATAAAGAGACGAAGTTGGTTCTCGAGATGGAAGGCAAAAATGTCAGGAAACTCACACTGATTGGAGCTGGGCGTGGTAGCAAAATAATCCTTTATTCTTCTTCTTAGTTTTATTTTCTTTGCGAATTTGTTTTCGGCTTATCCCAAAATATTTCAAGTTGTTGAGGAATCGCTTTTAAATAAGCAAAGCTGTAAATGCTGTGAAATTGGATGGGGTGCGTCGCGTAACAGAAGCTAAAGAAGAACATGGAACGAGCAAATGTCTTGACATTGATATCAAATGTTGTGCAAATGCTATCGAAGAAATATTCTCAACATTGCATTCTTTAAGAAAACGTTACATAGTTTTGTAGTTTGCTTTTGGGCGCACATGCCAGTTGATAAATACGAACATGATAATGAGGAAAGAGCACAGAGTGACGATAATGATGATTCTAAGGTAAGACAACGAGCGAAAAGTTGTTGATGCTGTTTACAGTTGACACATAGCAGACACTGCAGAAGACAGGTCACAACTCACGTACAAACACACACACACACTCAAACACATGTAACCAGACGGACAAGACGGAATGAAAAATTGCACTGAAAACAACAAAATTGAATTTCTATAAATTTCAATTATAAAAATATATAAAAAACAAGAAAACAAAAATGAAAAAAAAAATACCTTTGCTTATAAATTAAGTAATAGATATTTGCATAGATATAGATATTCAAGTTATTAAAGTTACAGAAATAAATTTTATAAATATTTACTTTAAGTTTCGTTTTTGCACCATTTCCGACACAAACTTGAAATGTACAACTTGAGAATGAGGTGTAAACTTGATATTACCAAATAGTTTCTTTTAGTTTGCATTTTTTCCATTTTCGTTGCAGTCAGCTGAGCGCAAGACAAACTTTTGGTTCTTTTTTTTTCTCTTCTACTCATTACACGTAACTTTGCTTGTCTAAAGCTGAACGGAAGCTCAAAAAAAAGGGAGAAAATATAGAGAGAGTGAGAAAGAGAGAGTTGAGAGGAGAGAGAGAGAGAGAGAGATAGAACAATAGGAAAGCATCTCAATCACGAGTTTTTTCCAAACAATTGCACTGTCAAGTGGTTACAAAACTGCGCCTCTTGCCAGCATAAACATGAACGAGAATAGAGAGGGAAAGAGAGAGAGAGAGAGAGCGAGAGAGTGACAGAAAGTGTTCAAAAATGAGATGGCAGGGGAAGTGGTGAACGAAATGCCGATATTCACGTGCAGTGAAATCGAACTTTACTAGTGTTGAAAAAGACATAACACACACACACACACATGCAAAAAGAGAGAGAGACAGATGCAACACGCATGTAGAAAACTTTTGCCATGTTATCAGTGTGCCAAGTTGCGGCTATTATTGTTGCCTGGCAAGTGGCAAGTGGCACGTGCTGTGTTGCAAGCAACATACAACACTTGCATGCTGCACCACTTGCGATTGTTTTGCCAGTGAAGCACAGTCGCAAAGTAAAGTTTTGTGCTTTTTCATCAGCAGCAGGAAAATGAAAAAGCGTTGTGCAAAATGTTGTTAACTTCAAGTTGATGTTGCTTCTCAGCCCACAGCCCCCACACTCCCCCTCAGTTCACAAATTGAAAGATGAAAGTAAGGGCAACGTAAGGTGCAAAGTAAGGGGGTATTTCGTATCTAAAGCAGGTGTACGCACGTCACGCAAACATTTTGAGGACTGATTTTGATGACTTGGCAACCTGTTTTTTTCGCCATTTCTTCATTTTTTTTTTTTTTTAAATTTTGTTTTTGCGGTCTTTGTTGCTTTTTTAAAGCGCTCGCAAAATTGGGTCACATTTCACTTAATGGCCTATTCAGAGAATACACTTTGCCCTTGAGCTTTTGTAAAAGGAGCATTTTTTGCCACTGATTACAAAGTTTTCCAACACTGACTCTTGTGCTAATCCCTCTCTATCTCTCTCTCTCTCTCTTTCTCTTACTCTTTTTTTTACGATGCAGTGGGGTAAAGTTTAGTCTGAATGCCATAATTTCTTATGTATGATATATATATATATATATATATATATATATATATATATATATATAAAGTATATATAAATGTATGAATACTCGTAATTCCCATTTTAGTCTAAATGTCTTGTGGCTTAATTATTTTATCGCACAAGTTGGCAGCACCGCGAACAGCAAGAGTCAGAGTCTGACACAGCGACTTCTGTTCTGTTCTGTTTACTTTTCCTTATTTGCCTTAACATAAATCGTTCAAACTGTTATCGTTATCTGCAAAGTGTTTACCCAACTTACCCATGTCCCCACCTCCTTCCCTACATTGCCCTTCGCCCACAAATCCCTACATAGAGTAATGCCTTTGCTCTCATTATTAATTTATGATTGTGGCTACCTACCAGCCACGAGAGTGCTGCGAGTCAGCTAGATGGAAAACCTTCAATCATTGTTGCCCACTCTAACGTATACTTCAACTGGAAAAACTGCAGCTTATCTGAGCACACAGTGAAACGGTTGTAGCTGCTGATGTTAGCTGCTGTTGTTAGTTGCTGTTACGGCTGTTAGCTCCTCTTGTTATCGATAAGACGTACAAGTCAACTCTTTGAGAAGTCCAACAGTTTGACTGTTTGGTTTTTTATCTCAAACTACACAGAGGCAATAGCAAAAAATACTCGTTGATGGGAGGGGACCTTGTTCATAATCCACGGTTGCAGCTGACTTTGGCAACTGTCGCAATGTGTACCTTAGCTCAATCCCGTTTCCCTTTCCCCCTCCAATTCCCTTCCTTCTCTTTGACTAATTCATTTGTTACTTCGCTTCGGAACGAGCGTTACAAATAACTAACACACTTATGTATAGCTGATACTCTGCCTATTTATATAGACTTATCGATTATCAGCGCACACAACGCGTCTCGTTGCTTTGTCGCCTACAGTGGAATGAAATAAAAGAAAAGCAATGAGGTAAGAAAGAAAAAGACAAAAAACAAAAGAAATTGTTTTCATTATTATTACAGTCTTTTCTTTTTTGAACATTTCGAAAATTGAATGTGATTCCGTGCTTTAAAAGATTGTAAAACAGCGCTGTGTAGTGTTACAAAAAAGTTATTAAGCAATTAATTTTCGTGGTTAAGTTCGGCGTCAGCTGAGCTGTAGCAGTCAACGCATAACATATGTGTATAAACACACATACATACAAGCGCACGGAAGAGCAGGTCAGTATGAGTGAGCGATGCAAGTGTAAGCGAGAGAATTTTTATTTCGGCACATAACATAAGTACAGTTATATTTTATTTAAGAGTGCAGGGTATTTTACTGTCGGGTCTACAAGACTGTTGCCTTTCCTACTTGTTGTTTTCTGTTCTGATTTTGTGTGTGTTTCGTCTGTGCCACGCCGAAAGCTCATTAATCAAATTGATTACGCGCAATGAGCTTTGAAGACTTTTTTTATGGTTTTTTTTTTTTTTTGGTTTTGTAACTTTTGACTCTCCCAGACAAAGCAGTGCAGCTCTTCTCTTCTCTCCCTTTGCTTTTTTTTTGTAGAGCAGCTTCCCTTCAAGCATGATGCCTGCCGCTTTTAATTGTTTAATATATTATTATTTATTTGTTTGGTTAAGTTTCAACATTGGCAGCAACGATTTGTCTCTGAATGATTTTCAAAACAATTTCTTGAAAATGAAAACTGTCTTGAAAATTATATGATAAGCGGCAGCAGATAGACAGCCACTGGGTAGATGCAACAAAGCATAGGGAGAACTCAGTTTCCCCTTTTTCCCCAATTGTTTAAAGAATTTCGCCATAAGGCAACGGCTGCTGTTGGAGCAGGCAATATTTTTATAGCTTATCTCGTATTGAAATTGTATTGAATTTGGGAACGGAATTTGTTTGCTTTTGTTTGTTTACACACATATTATATTAAATGATTAATTGCAAGTGTGTTAGGTATTCAAAAGAGACACAATGAGAGAATGCAGTAGTAGCTGTGAATGAGAAGCAATGTTCGGTTCCGCAAAGGGGGGGGGGAGGGGGAGGTTTTGAGGGAATTGAAATTGTGCCATCGCAACGAAAATGCAAATAAATCAATGAAAATACGACAAACTACTTTGTTAATAAATTAGTATATGCAGAAAATGCATTATAAATTAAAGATATAGAAAGATTGAAAGAGATAGAGAGACGGAGAAAGAGAGACAGATGCGTCTGCATAGTGTGTGTTTACACACACTACTTACACTCATTGCAGTTGTGCATACACACACACACTGTGGGGAAATTATTTGCCCAGCTGTCAAAGCTTGACCTCAATTTTGTGTTGAACGCAGTTTTCTCTACCCACTCTCTCTCTCTCTCTCTCTCGCTCACTCTTTCACTTAATCTCTTTGTCACCTCTGCGCTTTGCGTTCATCAAAATATTTTCAATGCTTTTGAGTGATTTATGCTGCTTTTCTCTCCATATGTCTATCTCTTTGTGTCTGATTCTCTCTGCGTGTGTGTGTGTCTGTGTTGTCTTTGTGTGCACTTTTATCTGTTGATGTTTGTTTTGGGACAAATGGCAGGTGCTCGAATATTTTGCAAGAGTTTTTCAGTTTTTCAGTTTGCAGTATTCAGTTTTGTTTTTGTTTATTATAGATCACACAACTTTTCAATGCTTTTGATCACTAAAAAGAAATAGATAAAACTAAAATAAAAAGAAAACAAAAAAAAAAATCTAAAATCTAATCTAAAAATAAATAAATAAAAATCGTAAAGCTAAAGTTTTAGCTATATACATTATACATTATACATTATATATGTCGTTTTATCTTTGACAGTGGCTGCCCAATAAGCTGACTTGTAGTAGATCTAAATTCAATTTGAAGTAAACCTCATTCATTTTATCGATGCCATCATAGACGAAGTTAAAGCTTATTTTCACTTAAACTGTTTGCGAAATAGAATAGAAAATACCGCATACTTTTCTAACTTTCCATTTCTTTACATTTTCTGACTATCTGAATGTGTCTGTGTGTGTATTTTTTTTTGCCATTTTTTTTTGTGTTTGGCTTATTCTTTTTTTTTTGTGTTTTGCTTTGCATTGGCATTTTTTACGGGTTTTTGTTTCAGCATTGACCTTAATTTCAATGATTGTCGAAAGATATCCCACAACTCACAACCGACAGAATTCACAAGCGAGCATCCCGTAACTCGTTACCCGTTACCCGCCACTCATAGCCGAAAAACTGTTCGCTCTTAGCCAACACTCAATTGAAACAATCTGGCAAATAAATACTCTGTGAATCTGGGAAAAAGGTTAACAGCCGCGTGCGTTTTTGTTTGCATTTCGTTAGGCATATTTACTGAAACGTTACCGTCGTTGTTATTCTGTTCCTTCTGTTGCTGCTTCTTTTTCTTCTTCTTCTTACTATGTTTTGTTATGTTTCTTTTTCTGTTTTTTATTTTCTCTGTTTTGTTGTTATGCAAAATGGCTTTGTGTTTGAGTTGATTCGTGATTTGCATCATCTTGAACTTTTTTACTTTTACTTTTCAACTTAACTCACGCCTAACTCACTTTCTATCTCTCTCACACACTCTCTCTCTCTCTCTCTCTCTCTTACAGATATTAGATGCCAGTCTGTACAGCAGCCAATCATTGGCCACCTCCGCAATGATTGCGGTTTTCTCACTATTGCTTGTGCTTATTGTGCTCATCTCTTCGCTGTTTGTCTGGAAGTAAGTACAAAATAAAATTTCAATTTTCAATTCAAATAAATGTTAAGCCTAAACTTGAATTAAGCTCAAGCAGATCTTGGCCTATGCGGAGTGTAAAATGTTTAACGTGTGCTACAACGATCTCATGGCTTGCAACAAGTCAATTAGTGTATGCAGCATACACTCACACTTACACTCTAACTCATACTCACTCAGAGGCACAGACAGTCCGGACGCCTTGTGTGGTAGTTTGTCTGTGGCATTTCTTTGGCTATTATTGCGGTTTTGGCCTCATCTGGGCAACTTTTACTACAGCAGCAGCAGCAATGCGTTGCAACATGTTGCATGTGGCGTGTTACAGTCTTTGCTTTCTGATTTTCTGATTTATGCCAGACCAACAACAATAAGGCGTAACTTTTCAAGAGCCAAGCTAGCTGCTGATTCCCAGCTGCCGATAAGCAACGTCTTCTCCTTGTAGGCCAACTATTAAAACAGTTTTATATATATGTATGTACATATATGTACATAGATGCATAGCATATATATATATATATATATATATATATATATATATATATATACATAATCAAAGTAATAACATAGTCAACGTTATAATTCACACAAAAAGCATAAGCCATAAGACTTGATGGGTCATTCAAAAATTTCGCGCTCGATGAAAAATGCAAACCATGCGCCAAATGCGAAAAACGAAAAAACATTATAAACTATGCATGTATGTGCTTGCATGTATGTATGTGTGACGTATAACTGTAAAAACCCATTTGCTAAAGTCACAAAAACAAACAACCGGAACAACAACGACAATACAACCAAACGAAAATTAATGTAGTCTACGTTCAGGCGCTGACCTACATGACTGTTTATTTATGTGGATGTAGGTGTTGGTGGGGGTAGACGAAGGGGGAGGTGTGGTGCACTCTTAAAACCAAAACTAAATTAAATTGAAATTTTAAATACACATGACTAAAAAAAAGGTGAAAAATGGCCCACATTCACACACTCAACCATTCAACAGAAAAAAAAGTTACATCAACTTTTTGGAAACACAAAAAATAAAACAATTTACTTTCTACAAAAAGCATAACAAACTATAAAAAGTAGAATAGCTCTCAGCTTGCAAGGCAAATGAAATCTGCAGCAGAAATGGCCACAGCAAAACCAAGCGAAGAGAGCGTTTGAAAAAAAAAAATGACTCAACGAAATAAAATCAAACACAAGCACAAACACAAACAACTCAACGAGCACTGCTTGGCTGGAGTGGAAAATAGTTTGCATGTGCAATAGGCGAACGTGTACCGGCGGGAGTGAGCGGGATGCACATAGACTGTGAGAGTAAATCAAAGGAATTTTTTGCACGCACAGCAAACGGCCGGCATTAAAGAGAGCAGAGCTTGTCCGCAAATATTGTGTCGGCCGCTGTAAGAATCTGAGGGAGATGACAGAGTTCTTCCACTCACACTTGCACTCGCCTTCGCATTGCTCTTTATGTTTCTTACAAATATAACTTTTGACTTAAAAAAAAAGTTCATGAATAAGTCTAAGAGAGAGATAGATTAAATTAGATTTAATGGATTAACAAAATTTGTAACTGTTTTTTTTTTTTTCTACATTTGGTTTTTTGTGCTTACCGTGCTTGTAATTTATAACTTAAAAATTATAAATAAACATTTATATGATTTTATGCATTTTGCGATGAGATTTAAAGCTTTTAAAATTATGGCCTTTAATTATCCAAAACATATAAATAATTTACATTTGTCCCTTCCCCTCTTTCTCTCTCTCTCTCTCTCTGTCTGTCACACACACATTGTGCCATACTGTAGATTCCCCTTTGCTTTAAATTTGATTCAAGTATCTTTATTTCAGTCAGTTTCAGCTACAGTTTGTGCCATACTTTGCTCTGTCTCGTTTCTTCTCTCATTAACATCAACAAGTGTTGAAGTAATATGTTTCTACAAAATCGGAGAGCAGCAACACTGGCAGCAACAACAACAAGCATCGATTTTGCTGTAACACACAAAAAATGGGCAATATTCATGGCTCAGAGTACATGCAGAGTTGATGGGCATCCGTCGTGGGTCATGGGTCATGATAAGGGGGAAGGGGAAAGACAGTTGCTACAAGCGATTTTCATACATATTCATTAAAGTTTGCTGACCGCACGAACGCACATTCAGAAGCTTGGCCTGTGTAGGCGTGTCAGGGCAACATAGAAACCCAAACACAGGCACACACACACACACACACAGAGACACGAACATACACAAGCTTCTTCTTATTCTTGTTGTTGTTTTACTTCATCATTTCTGAGGATATGGCCATGACCAGGACGTACAAAAAGTACGACGAGCATCTTTATTACACGCAAAAACACACACACACACAGACAGCGACAGCGGCATATTCATGACTATAGCAGTGGCTGCTATTGCTTTAAGTGTTGCCCCAAAAACTTGCCCCATTTGCTATCTGCATGTGCGTGATTCTCGTTTCGTATGTATAAGTATGTGTCTGACTGTGTGTGTGTAAATGACTATGAATGTCCAACGCAAAAAAAGGAAGATGAAAAAAATAGAATAATAACAACAACAACAACAAAAACTTGATGTTTGCGCCATTTTTGTGGCATTTATGATGTGGCACATTATTTTTGCTTTTATGGGCAAAACACACACACGCACACAAAAACAACAAAGAAATATGAATAAATACGTCTGTATGCGTGTGTGTATATTGTCTGTGTGTGTGTGTGTGTGTGTGTGGAAGGTTATCGTGTTGCCTGCACCGCAACAAAGCAACACAGAAAAACCATAAATAAAAAATACCAACTAATTTTATTTATATATTTTTTCTCTTTGTATTTTTTATTTTATTTTCTTTTTTTTTTTTTTTTTTTTTTGTTTAAGCTATACAAATAAAATAATCATAATGTCAACACATTAAATCTGAAGTTGTTTTGGGGCGTGAAAAAAAAAACAACAACATCAAGCAGAAAAACAAACAAGACAAACAAAAATCACAGTAAAAAAAAAATTAAAGTTAATTTTCAGCTTATGAAAATCTGTTGAAATGATGCAAAAAAAAAGATGAAATTTTTTTGAAGTTGTCCTTTGTGTGTTGAAACATTTTATAAATGTTTTACTATTCCTTTATTCTTTTGTTAGTTCTTTGTTTATTTCTTCTTCCATTCCTCTTCATCTTTTTCGACTTTTTTAACTATTTTTCTTAGACTTTCTAACTAAATTTTGCATTTTGATTTCATGCATAAAAACGTGCACCATCACATCAGATATGGATACACATTTGATATACATAATTTATAGTTGTTGTTGCTTGTTGTTTTTGTTCCTTTTGTTGTTTTTGTTGAAACCATTAATTGCATTTATAACGAGTCCAAAGAGTCCGCGGTTCATAATTACCATAATTATTTTAATAAACTGCCAATGTGTTGAAACCTGCAATGTCTCCTCTCTTCCTACTTTTTTCCTTCTACCTCTTCTCGCAGTCTCTTCAGTTTCCTATTTTTTTTGTTCTGTTGCAAATATTTGCACATGAAATTTTATTAATTGCATAAAATGCGTGCTATGCGTTAAAAAGCAACAAATGGCGAGAAAAACTGATTGAGACAGAGTGAAAGAGAGTGAGAGAGAGAGAGAGAGAGAGAGAGAGAGAGAGAGAGAGAGAGATGTGTAGAGCTTGTCATGTAAATTGTTAATATTGTCACCAGTTAATAACATTTAAATAAATATGCTCAATTTATGCAAATAATTGAAATATGAAAAATTTAAATTTGAAATTAAAACGATTTTTCCAGTATTTTCATCAGCCTATAAAAAAAAAAAAAATACAGAAAAATGAGAAACGCATTAAAGTAAAGATGGTTGAAATGAGCATAGTGTAGTGTGTTGAGTGGAGAGGGGAGTAGCGGTTGGTATGTAGAGTACCAGAGATAAAGGGAATCTTTACAGCCTTCAAACTCAGCACGCGCTCATGCATATTAAATAGGTAGAACCCCTGGCAACCACAAAAGTTATGGCACACTTGCCGCAGACTGTGTGTGTCTGTACATGTGTAAATGTATGCGTGTGCTTTGTGCGTGTGTGTGTTAATGTCGACTGCTAAATAAATAAAATCAATTTCACCTGCTTGCAATTTCATTTGTGCCCCAGCGCAAATAAATGTCTGTAAGCTAGAAAGAGATGGCAAATGGTAGCAGCAGCAAAGAGACACACAAGCTTGCCAGGCGCCCTTAAGTATGCAATAACAATCACAATTTGTGCCTATCATTCAGCTTTCTCTCCTCTTCTCCTGTCTTCTGTCTTTTGTCTCTTTCTCCTGTTCTACACACTCTTCTCTACTTTTTGTTATTGCCTTGGCAATTTTTAATCAAGTGCAGAGCCCCGAAAAGAAAAACGAAAAGGAAAAACAAAAAGAAAGAATTATTTAATAAATAAAAGAAATATACAAACTCGTAACACGTTTCCATATGCAAACGAAACCCATCCCCCCTCCCTCTTTTCGGTCTTCACGAGCATTCTTTAGGCTTTTCTCATATGTGGCCAGAATTCCAATTTTAAGGCTGAAAATGAAAATTAAATTTACTAAATTTTTGTACAGTCAATTTCAATTTCAAGTGAAATTCAATTGAATGCGAAGATTGCGAAATAAACGCGTTTAATAGCTTCTGTGAACAGGTAATACAATAGTTCCATTTGCACTCAGCTTAAAGTTCATTGATGTGGCTGCCGCAAAGTTGTGGTTTTTGGGGGTAGGGTGTACACTTATAGGGGTAGGTGGCAGCGCAGCTACAGATTTTCTGCAATTGTTGGGGCAGTAACCGCAAACAGTTTGGACAGAATACAGAGGCATAGATAGGTACAGATACAGATACAGATACATATACAGATACAGAGGCAGGTACAGATAGATACATATATCATTTGAGTAAATAGAATTCATGGCATTTACTTTGAATATAACCGCAACAATTTGTAATAGTTTCAACTTTCGCTTCTTTCCCCTTTATTCCCCATTCACGTCTCCCTTCTCTCATACTCTTCAACTTCTTCGCATTAAACATATTTCCTTTTTCCATTTCCATATCAAAGTCAAAGACTATGCAAGTTTCTGGGGAAATAGGCTTTGGCTTACGCTTTGACTATCTCTATCTCTTTATATCTGTCTGTACCACTATGTATCTATCTCTTTCTTTGTATGCGTGTGTGGCGGCTTTGTAGTTGTATTTTCTCACAACATTTACTTTTTTACGTGCTTGCGACGTGCAACCCCCTAAAGCGTATGCTGCCACCAAAAGTTGCAGAGTTCATAAATAAAAGATTCGCATTCACATAAGAAGCAAAAACCTAAACCCGACCAAAAAAAAACAACACAAACCCAAACGCAAAATATAAACAGCAGCAGCACCAAAAGTGGAAGATGCTGAAGTGAAACCCAAATCGTGGCTCAAAAGAAGAGTTTTGGTGGCATGTTTTCCACCCTCGCATTGTTGCCACAGCTACTTTTTTCTTTCTTTTTTACTTTTTTATTGTAAATTGCTTATGGCAAAAGGAAACCCTTGCACTGGCTTCATGTTGCCCCAAAGGTATACTCGGTTCTCGCTTCTGTTGTGAGGCAACTGCCTAAGCTCCCCAACTGCTACTCTATAATATACATATATATTATATATATATAGTATATCGAGCATACAAATGCCTCAGTTTTGCTTGAGTTTTCTTTCGACTTTTCCTTACTTGACTGGCCAATTGTACGACACTCTTGGGAGTGTCACTACAGTGTTGTCCATTCCCAATAGCTGGCCATAATGTTTCCAAATCAAAAATGGTGCTTAAGGGGTTAAAGCACAAGCATACACATACATACATACACATTCAGACACACACACATAGATACATACATACATACAATATATAATATATCTAAGCTCGCACGCGTTGATCTCATTTTTACGCCTCGTAAGTAAAATTAATGAAAATCAGCTTCAACATCAGCATCAGCCTTAGCTTTAGCTTCAGCATGTGGCAGCCTCTTATGCTTTTTGCTTATTTTATTCATTTCGTGCTTTTGCCCTATGCGTCATCTTGTGGCATGCCACATTATTTAATTTACTTTTAAGAATATTTTACAAGGCAAGCCGGAACAGACCGAAAACCCCAAGCTCACTCCCCCTGCCGTTGACAGTCAGCGTCTTGTAAGCTAAGCATACAGACATCCTGGAAAAGCCACTGACTGAGACACCGACTCTTAACCTCTGCCTCTGACTTTGACTGTGTGCGTGTGTTAGTGTGTGCCAGTATATGTCATTATCTTTGCTTTATGCTTGTGAAAATAACGAATTTGCAATGCACTTTGACAGAAATGACAACTCTCTCTGTCTATATCTATACCTCTGTATATATATCTATCTCTATCTGTATTTCTCTCTGTCTCTCTATCAATATCTCTGTCTCCGTCTGTTGCTTGCTTAACATTCTCTTTTTGCGCTAAAATGTATTTTATTTTATTTGCTTGCGATTGAAGTGTATTTCGCATTCGATGCGAATTACTTAACGCATCGATGTAGACAAGCATTTTTAATATGTGTATAAACGAGTAGTATGTGACACGCCCTCTTGCCCCCAGTTCACTAACATATAACCATTCTCACAATCAGATGCGCTACAACACTTGGCTTCCACTTTTTTTTTGTTTTTTCTTGGCAAGTGGTCGGATGGGTGAGGGGTAGGGGTAGGGGCTGGTGAGGAAATGGGAGTGGGTGTGGGAGTAGGAGTGGGAGGAGCATTGTTTGTCCTTGCATTCGAGTTTTTACGAGCGACTTCCGTTTGACATCACAACATGTTTACCTACAAGACATTACAAGGCTGACAGCCGTGCCCCTTGCTGTCCCATGGTGTACCTCCTGCACCTCTGGCACCGCACACTTTGTATACATCGCCCTGGGGCATGCTACGTGGCGTCAATTTAATTTCACATTTTTCATTATGCTTATGCTGGCATAACGTTCAACTGAATATATATAGAGAGAGAGAGAGATGAGAAGCTAAATGAAGAACTGAAAAGAGCTGAGAACTGAGTCTGGCATATGGCTGCTGTGGCATCTTGAGGGCCGTGTTGGTTTTGTCTTTGCCACGGGCAACACTTAATTATGTTCATTACTTCCATGGCACGCGGTTGCTTCCAACTCCAACCGCAGCTGCTGGTCCTACTCTAGCTGCTGTTGTTGCTGCTTATTGCATCATTTCCAGCTCCATTGAGTCGCTGTCATTTTTGACATGTTTCCTTGTACTTGTCCTTGTGCTTTGTTGTTTATTCAAATTGAATTTTATGTGGGGCAATTTTAGCTTCTATTCCCATTGTTCTACTTCGCCTGATTCGCTTTTTTTATCACTTTCTTTTCTGTTTTTTTTTTTTTTGTTTTTATTCTCAATCAACTTGTAGCTTGGAGTAAATGTTATAAATGTTTGCTCAATGTTTACCTGCCATTTTTGGTATTTATCATGGCTGTCGCCACTGGTGGTGGTGCTGTTGCTGACATGCCACGCCCACTTTGAAGCCATTTCAAATCGATTTATCTTCATGTCTATATCTGCTGACCAAGAACTTATGGCTATATTAAGCTGCTGATGTTGGCGATGCTTGAACAACGTCATCAACGTCATCATCTCTTATTCTGCTCGTAATGTTGTTGTCTTATTGTTGATGTTGTTGTTGTTCTTGCTCTTTGCCTTGGCTTAAGTCTGTATTTAAGCTGCTTGTTCTTTTAAAGTGATTCGGTCTCCCTATTTTCCTTTTACTCATTCTCTGTCTCTCTATCTCATTTTCGCTGCCTGGTTTATTTATAAACCAACATTTACTCAACTTAAATTAAAGTTTTGCTTAGAACTAAGCTTTAAGCAGCTTTCAATTTACTTTAATTAACTTCGATTTAGTTAGTTTGAAATTCTACGTTAATTTATTTGCTTCCCTAATATCTTATTTGTAATTTTGCATTCTTATTTTCTTTTTATTTTGCAGAAACAAACGAAAAGTACAAAATCTTCTGCCATGCAAGACGCCCACGCGTGGTGCCCTCAGTGGGGCAATGCAATTGGGTGGCAGTGGGGCGCACAGTTCGCAGCATCATCATCATGCGATGTATGAGGATCCTGATACACATTTGGGTCATCATCGACCACTTGTAATGAGGCATCATCAATATCAACATCATCAGCATCAGCATGAACTACAGAATCCACATTCGCATCCGCATCATCATCTGCATCATCATCATCACTATCAGCAGCATCCACATACAGAGGTTAGTATGACAAAACACAAACAAACAACAAAAAATTTCACAACCCGAAACCCTTGGTGTTACCCATCCTTATCCCTATATTCATATCCTATGCGTACACTACACTATCACACCTCTATTGTGTGTGTATGAGCTTTGCTTTCGTCTGCCTTTTGCTTTTATTTTGTCAATCTGTTTAATTGTTGTCCAAGAAGTTTTCAAGGGTTCTTTTTTTTATGGTTTTATTTTTTCTTGAATCGCTGAAGAACATTACGACAATTGCTGTCAAAACATTGCACTGTCATTGTCAACTTGTCACACACGTATACACACACACATGTGAGCAAAGTGAACAATTCAATTGTCAAAACTGTGTAAAAAGAGACCGCATTTCCTTAGTTTGCCCTTATCCTTTTATGCGCTTCATTCACATTCATTTTATTGATGTCTTATTGCTTTGTGCTTATAAACTTGATACGTCACACACACACACCCATGTGTGTGTACATATATTTATATTTACATGTACGGAGATATTTTTTTTGTTGTCGACTTAATTCATGTGCCTTTTGTGCCATTTTTACGGACTTTGACGCCTTTTGGGAATCGCCATGTAAATGTGTTTTGTGTCCTTTTCTTTCCTTTTTTTTTGCGTGTGTTTTATTTTTCTTGATTTTTTTACGCATTTTCATATTTTCTTGATGCCAATTTATGGTCCATTTGCCTCAACTCAATCGCCTCCCCCCTCTATCACTCTCTTTCTGTCTCTGTCTCTCTTTCTCTCTCTCCGTGTGTGTGCTAAAAATGAAGTGTGTGTTTATTTTATTGTCTGATAAACAGCTCCTTTAGGCAACGCCTACTGTGGCCCTTAGCACTTAACTATCCTTGACACTGAAATCTGCTCAATGTCGCATAGAAATCAAATTTCACTATATAGATTTCATAGTTATTATTTACTCTACAAGCGTGCACTCTCAAACACACTGTTTCTATCACTTTCTCTGGCTTTACTGTCTGTCTGTCACCAGTCAAAGCACTGACCATTTTCCAACCCTTTACTTACGCATTAAAATTTTTTTTCTATGTTCATTTTTATTTTTATTCTTGAACTTATTCTGCTTTACCTTCTTTATCTTTTCTTTACTTAACTTTTTCTTCTGTCCTTCTGTTTTGCTCTGCATATTTTTATTTTCATTTCTTGCGGAGCTCGTTATGTCTTCCGCCTGCCGTCTCTTCCGACTCCTTTGTTGGTTTAAGAGCTGTTTCAACAACTGCTTACGCATACCCAGCAACTAGAATTTTGTAGGGTATATGCATTCATTTAAAATTTGCTTATACTCATTGACTAAAGATTGACTAAAGATTATAGGATATTCTTTAGTCCGCAAGTTGTTAAGTTTTTAAATTTTTACATAAAAGCAGTACCGCTGGCACATTGTCAGATTCCGGTATTAAAACCTGCCACATCTGTGTGTTTCTTTTTCTTATTATTTCGAATCATTCCACTAATGATCTCTCTCTCTCTCTCTATCTTTCAATCTTATAGCTGTTGCAGGGCAAAGGTATACACTTTCCAAGCGGTTATCCGATGACACGCTCACCACCATTCCTGGTGAGCTCCTCACCCGGACCGGATCCTTATCGCTCCAATGATAATGTGTACGAGGAGTTGGGACCCGGTCGTGTTGATTCCGATGGCGAATCGGATCCTCCACTGCATTCCGATGATGATTTTGCCGAAGATGAATTGTCGCTGCCAGGTGAATGCAGTTTCCACAAAGATGCAACAGCGACAGCAACTGGATCTGCCGCTGGCACTCCAGCAACAGGTGCCGCTTCAGGCAGCAGTAGTGCAGCAGCAGCAGCAGCGGCAGCCGCTGCCGCGAGCATGCAAACGCACACAACATTGCCAGCGCCACAGGAGCGTCACAGTGTGCTCAGTTCCGGCTCCTCGACTGGACAAGATACATCCACAGTGAGCGCATCTACTGCGGGCAACAGCTACAGCAACAACAGCAACAATAACAATAACGACGATTTAGCTGTTGCATTAGTTAGCTATAATCCCAACCAAATGCGTCGCACTCAGCCCCGCAGTCGTCAGCAGTTGCGGCTCCATGATGAACTGAATAACAGCAGCTCGACAGCTGATATTGCGGATCTGGCTCCACTGTATGACAATCGTAGCAATATGATGTCACTTGGCTATCTGGCACGCACGACAGCGCCACAGTTCTATAATACATTGGAGCACGAAGTGGAGCGCAGGAATCGCATTAATTCACAACTTAGTCAGGGTCCCGTACCACAATTATCCACAATCTATCGGGAGCGCATCCGTTACCCGAGCATACAACAATATGCGCCAAATAGCGCCAATGGGTTGATGGCCGCCACAATGCGTGCTCGGACACAGCCTCGTCTCGTTGATCGTCGCCTTGGAGCGCATCAGCATCAGCACTATCGCATCCATGCGGCACCATTACCCTCCGAGCCGGCATATGGCTATGCGGAGCCCATGTATAATGCCAACTATTATTATGAAAGCGCCGGACCTGGTGGATCAACACGTCCCTATGCCTCCACATTGTTGGCTACCAATCATTCAGAGTATCGTCAACCCTATGGTGATTCCAGTTTTGGCTCCGATTCAGGATATAGTCATCATACGCCTGCCAGTTCTATTGGACGTCAGGATTACGATTTGGCTGAACCGCTAACGCACCAACATCAGCAGCAACAGCAACAGGAGGTAAATGCGAAACCGAGTAAACTGAGCACAGCTCTGAGCTTTAGCTGGCATAAAGGGAGAGGAAAAGCACCTGCTGCTGACGTCTCAGCAGCTGTAACTGGTCGCACCAGCAATGTGGCCATCAGTCCCAATAACAATAATAGCGGCAGCGTCAGCGCCACTGTCACCTCGCAACTGGACAATAATAACGCATCCAGTTTGTCTGCTGCGTAGATATGTTAGATATTCCTATTAACCAAATAGTCAATGGACTATGACGATTACTCGATTACTGTCCGATAAATCGACTAGTCTTGTATATTTATAAATAGATATATGTAAGAGCGAAAACTTGAATATCAAGTCGCTCGCTTTCTCTTTGTACAGTTAGTTATATTTGCAGTCCTTAGCGTGTAAATGATCTATCGCTTTTCTCTATCGAAAAACAACTCGATAAATATACATATAGTATTGTATGTGTAAGTGTTGTAAAATTCTTCACTGCGTGTAAATCGTAAAAGCAATAGAATATATCTATATTATACGATATGTGTTAGAATATATCTATTAGATATGTGTTACACTATATGTTAGTTTATACATATTAGAAACTCTCTCACGCCCCCGTTTCTATCCTATAATTGGGGGGCTTTGCCATAGGTTTTTGCTTTATATAAGGCGAAAAGTCAGCATAATTTTAAGTATGTAAGCATATGTAACTCCTAGAAAACAAAGAACTTATAGATCCTAAGTGTTTTTCCAATGTGATTGCCAAATTCTACAATATGATAAACTGAAAAAAAAAAACAAAACGAAAAAAACCTATTAATTTTTACGTGAATTATGAAGATAAACAGATGTTTTTATTTTTAGTCGAAACTGTAAATTTAATCTGAATTAATTTTTAACTTTTGTTTGTTATTTTAGTTTTTAAGTATCAAAAGACGTCGAAAATTGGAGAAAAAAAAAATTAGAAAAACATAAAAAATATACCAAAACATAAAAAAAAAATAATTTACAACGAAAATGACTTTTTGATTTATTTTTTTTATTTTAATTAACATCTTTATTTAATATTATTCAGGAACAGTTCTAATTAAAGCTTTTAACCTAAATGTTGTCTTAAGTATACAATCTCTTAATTATGGTTATAATTAATTTTCATCTTATTATATAGGAATATTACAATCAAATTATTATTATATTACAATTGGTAAGCGCTCAAGTAAATAATATGTTCATATTGTTATCTTAGAAGCAGCCCAAAATGTCTTCTTTTGAGCCTGCGAATAGGAATAACCCCCTGTAATCTCCAGGCAAGGCGATTGCGGTGGGCAGTTAGTCCGTCATTATATCTGCTTGAGAAGAACGAGATTTGGTCTTAAACAAGATTTAGGTCTTTGTGAAGCGTTTGGCCACTTTTTTGATTTATAGTTTGACAAACACTTTTTTTAGTTAGAAAACTAAACAAAAATTATTGCATTTGTTGATTAATTCTAGTTTTCAATTTCTCTCGTTTGGGAAATAACGTTTTTAGTATTTCTTATACCATTTTTCCATGTTCTTAGTTAGATTCAAAATTTCCCGTAGCATTAAAAATTACCAAAATTGTCATTGACAAAACTTGTTGCATACTTTTTGACGCAGCAAAAATAATAATTTTCATTTGGGCACATAAGAAAGTGCAGCATACTTTAGGGAGACTGTGAAAATTGTTAACATGCAATTAAAATGTTAATAATTTTTCATTAATATCGCCTCAATTTTGCTCTGCTTTGGAATTTTGCTATTGCAATTTGATTTTCAGCTAAACATAAAAAAAGAAATGCATTTAAAGTAGCCTTTGCCCATTGAAAGGTTTTCATAAGACTGTTTACATTTTAATAACTTTATTTACTTAACACTAAAACAATAAATTGTATTAACATACCAAATAATCAAGGAAGCTAATCAATAATGCTTGTAGCCCACATATGTGAAGCTAAACACCCATTAGGTATATCGAGTGATCCTTTTTAAATATCCCCATAGTACTACCAGAAAGGGAGTCCTAAATTTGGAAGCGGCCCTTATCAGACACTTGTTAGGTTGTATTCGGTAACTGTAAATAGCATGCTAATCTTTAGATATACAAAACCAAAATAGCGAAAAATAGTGTATTAATTCCCATTTAGAATATAACACTAAGGAGCTGTACGATGCGAATGTTAAATATTTCATATATGAGCACAATGCAATGTATCCTATAATTAGCCGTAGATTATTATTAGTAACAAACTAACATGTATGACTAAATCTTCAGCTGGACTATGCTGTATATATCGAGAGTATTATTAATAATTAATCAATAATCATTAAAAGCATTTAGTATACAGACATATATATATATATACTTAGAAGCCTACATAAAATCATCATACAATACCAGTCCCCCTGCCCCTAAACGTTTAGTATATACTACAAACATAGTATACTTTAGAACCAGTTCAAGTTGTTGTGATTTTTGAATATACATATGTACATGTAGCCGTACATATATAATACCCTATAGCTCTATATCAGAATTTGAAATATAATATTTGAAAAACATTTAAAAATTATGCCGAAGCACAATCAACAAATTTGAACAACCAGACAACTCTATACATACCCTATACATACATACATATATCATTCGTAAATAATCTCATAAATATTAGAGCTATATTGATTAAAAGAAATACGGATCTATTTTGTTTATTTTTTACCAATTTATTTAAGTTGTTCATTACATCTTTGCTTAAACTTTTCAAAAGTTTTTTCATCCTTTTTTCGAATATTACATATCAATTTTGGGGAGTCACGATAGACCACAGACCCACAATTATGTAATATAGCACACCTGGTTTCCGATACTATCAAATATCAGTACAAAAGTTTTACTCTTTAACTATCTAAAATCTCTCAGAACTTGAAGATTATTTAAATCATGAAAAATAAAATAAAAATTAAAAAACTTGTAAATTTGACAATTCAATAATATCGTTACTCGTAAAAAATAAACGTAACTCGTATTACTATAGTTCTTCCAAAAAGCAAAACAACTTCCAAAAAAAATAACAATCCTCCATTGTTAATCTATATTCTAAAACTATGTAAATACATATATTAAATAATTTTAGTTTTACTTTTTAATATTATTTAACTTTCTACAAGAACATTTTGACAGCATATCATTATTGGATCTATATAAGATCATATGTATTTCGAAATTCCAATTTGTATTGATAACAAAAAAAGAGACAAAAACGAAAACAAATAATAATAATAAAAATATAAAATAAAATTATGTAACTAGATTATCGTATGGAGGCTCTATTCTATCTGTATTTTATGAAACGCAAGCGATTTAATCGAATTTATAATGTTAAACGCCAAATAATCATACATAAATATCAATTAAATTAAATGATTAAATGATTGGCACTTATGCTAAATAGTTAGTTTATCAATTTTTTGTAAAACCAATTAACAATTAGTTCTTCTTTCTATAAGCAGATATGGGAAATAATTAAAATCAAATTATAAAAATATAAAACGTGTTAAAGTCTTTTCAATTAATTATAAGGGAAAATCTTTTCAATTATGTAATGAAAGTAAACGCAATACGTAATACTAAATGAAAATATGTTAAGAAAAAACAAGTATGAAAGTTATAGTCGAGTGTGCTCGACTATATAATACTCGGTGCCCAAAGTTATATTATATATTTATTTTGCTCGTGCTGCGCACTCGCCAATTTTAAGTTAATTTTAAAAAAAAAAAATCGTCTTGAGAATCGAACCGCGGCCCTCATGCACGCGTGTTCAACCCTCTAACCACTGAGCCACGCTCTTCACAAGTGTGAGAAACACTGAGTAAATGTTGCTGTCGTATGGGGTGAGAACAGCAAGCAAGCATACGCCTCTCAACTTTTGAAATTTAAAATGTGTATAACTTCCATGTTTATTATCCGATCTGTACCAAATTTGTACACAACGTCCAGATAAACATTCCAAAATTCAGCTTGGCTTGGTTTGCTTAAAATCGTTTTTGTCGATTTGTGGAGGCGGAGGGGGGCGTGGCAAAAATCCAAAATAAACTTGATCTGCCTGCAAACACTACAAACACTATGCAAAATGAAGTTTCTATCTCTTATAGTCTCCGAGATCTATGTGTTCATACGGACGTACAGACGGACAGACGGACATGCTCCAATCGACTCGTCTGTTGATCCTGAGTCAGAATATATATACTTTTTGGGGTCGGCCACGCCTCCTTATGGGTGTTACATGCAGTTACTCTTGTCACTAACCCAATATACTCTTGGTACCCAATGGGCAACGAGTATAAAAATTATAGAAAATAATACCGATTGATGACTTAATTTTCGATTCGCTCAATTAAAATAACTGATTAAATGGCTAAAAATCTGCTGAAAATCAGTGTTTTGCGAATTTAAGCAATTTAAAGTTGACTTCAATTTTCGTTCGAAAGATTCAATGCTCCTTGCTGTGTGTGGGCGCAGAAGGCGTGGCAGTATCAACAAAAATGATGTCGCATGCAAGTGGAAAGGGAAAGTCTAGCAGGCAAAAGGCGTAAATCTCCAGCAATTTATACATGCAAGACAGAGACAGCGCTGCGCAGAGTAAGGTTTCGAGTGAGTGGTTGAGTATGTGTGTGTGTGCGAGTTTCAGTGCTATTGTGAGTGTGAGTACGAGTGTGAGTGCGTTTATTTTAGCGCTTCTGCATGTAGTTAATGTGCTTATTTTAAAATTTAAATTGGCTTGCGAATGCGCACTCAAGTGAGAGAAAGACAGAAAGATTGGAAGTAAGAACAAAAGAAGAAGAACAAGCAAAAGTAGAAGTAGAAGTAAAAGTAAGAGAAGACGCAGCACAAGCTGCGTACTGTATGCAAGTGTATAAGTATGTGTGAATGCGTGAATACACATATACATAGGCACATACACACATATACACTGCCGCTCAACTGAATAGGTTCATGATCTCAGACGTAGGAATTTATCTATAATTCCTAAACCAGTGTTCCGATTTACATAATTCTTTTTTCCTTTAATTCTTTGATTCATATTGTAATAAAATGCTGAAGAAAGTTTTTCCAAAAAATTTTTTTTATACCTTAAATATTTTTTTTTCTGAGAGGCTAACAAAATCAATCATTTTTTTTTGGCTCATCTGAATAGGTTCAACCTAAAAAAATTAAAATTATGTAAGTAACTAAGATAATTTTCATATTTTTAGCACTTGGATTATACTTTAGTACATTTTTAAAGTCATTTCAAAAAATTTTAATAATCAATGAATCCTCAATTGTTCGATATAACTTTAAATACAGGATCGGTTTTAGCCATCCTAAAAAACGCTCAAAAAATTGGTCTAAGCCAAAATGTTGTATGTAACTTTTTGCGAAACAAAGCAAAACACGAAAAAAACATGAAAGGCGAAGTCAAACATGCCACCTTTGCGGTAAACAGGAGGCATATTGTGCCAATTTCGTCCGATTTGCATCTCTCAGCCCCCAAAATTAATTAAATTTGCGGTGTTAAAGCCATTGTATCCACAGTTAAACGTATGATTTCGTCGGCTAATCATCTAAGACGAATGAAACTTAAAAAAAAACAACAGTTAAATGATCCACGTAAAGCTTCACGACTGCTTTTGCGCGCAAGGACATGAGTTGAACGAGTGCATGGCGGAAGGTCGTTTTTTCCGATGAAAAAAAATTTAATTTAGACGGCCCTGATGCATACAATTATTATTATCACGATCTTCGAAAGGAAGAGTAGTTCCTGAGCCGTTACCATAGCTGTGAGGGAGGCGTAATGGTGTGGGGGTCGGTGTCAGTCTCTAGCCCTTGCAACCTTCAAATTGTTACACATCCTTGCGCGCAAAAGCAGTCGTGAAGCTTTACGTGGATCATTTAACTGTTGTTTTTTTTTAAGTTTCATTCGTCTTAGATGATTAGCCGACGAAATCATACGTTTAACTGTGGATACAATGGCTTTAACACCGCAAATTTAATTAATTTTGGGGGCTGAGAGATGCAAATCGGACGAAATTGGCACAATATGCCTCCTGTTTACCGCAAAGGTGGCATGTTTGACTTCGCCTTTCATGTTTTTTTCGTGTTTTGCTTTGTTTCGCAAAAAGTTGCATACAACATTTTGGCTTAGACCAATTTTTTGAGCGTTTTTTAGGATGGCTAAAACCGATCCTGTATTTAAAGTTATATCGAACAATTGAGGATTCATTGATTATTAAAATTTTTTGAAATGACTTTAAAAATGTACTAAAGTATAAGCCAAGTGCTAAAAATATGAAAATTATCTTAGTTACTTACATAATTTTAATTTTTTTAGGTTGAACCTATTCAGATGAGCCAAAAAAAAATGATTGATTTTGTTAGCCTCTCAGAAAAAAAAAATATTTAAGGTATAAAAAAAATTTTTTGGAAAAACTTTCTTCAGCATTTTATTACAATATGAATCAAAGAATTAAAGGAAAAAAGAATTATGTAAATCGGAACACTGGTTTAGGAATGATAGATAAATTCCTACGTCTGAGATCATGAACCTATTCAGTTGAGCGGCAGTGTATGTATGCTTATGCGCTAGTTTCGTTTTAATAGAATGTTTGCATTTCGCCCCCTGTTATCCACGTTTTTTACTCAGTGCATAAAGCGCTCAGAGTGTAATTAACAGTTGCTTGCAGAATGAGAAATGTTTGCATTAAGATAAACAACTTAATTATTTTATATAAGAATAGGGTGTGTGTGTGTGTGTGTATGTAGTATGTATGTGTCTGCGGTAGCCGCCCTTGCACTTTATTGCGGCATTCAAAAGCTTCTAAAGAACTCGAAACCTTGAGTTGCCGACTTGATGCATTTAGGAGAAAGTTGAAGCTGCTAGAGGAAAACGTAACACTTATGCGAGCTCTAAATGAAAGCAAGACATCAAAGTTGGTTGAGTAATTAAATACATGCATAGGTGTGGGTGTCTGAGCCTGTTAGTGTGAGTTTAAAAAGATGTGTATAAACTTCCAGTATATACATATACAAGTGTGCCAATTAGAGTTGAGTATTCAATTTTCTTATTACGTAAGGCAATTAAGAGGTAAAATAGGAAAAAAAAATGAAAAGTGAAAATGATTTAGAAAAATACCTAATATTTAATTAAACATTTAATATATTAATATCATATTTCATTGATTCAACGAAAATATTAAATTAATATTTTTAATTTAAAATTTTAATTAGAGAATTCAAATCCCGTCAGCAATGTGATTAATAGATGAAATGAACAATACTTCTAAATAAAATATTTATATACACACAGAAAAGTAAATATCGATAACACTATGCATATATTTATTTAGTATATATTTAAAATTAATCAATAACATTTGTCCGCTATGTATTTCATAAGTTCATGTTAAATAATAAAAACCATATGCGCCTAGTGCCGCACCGTAAGAGTATATACCAGAACAAACCGCTCTCAATTAGCGCTCACTGTGTGAGAACTGACCTAGGCAACAACAGAAATTGCATAAACTCAACACAACACATCACACCAAAACACAACAATACAAAACAAAGTCAAAGTCGAGCTTTGCACAAACACATGCACAAACTCTTACACATACACACATAAACGTAATTATTGTTCGTTATGCTCATGTTGCTGTTGTTGTTGTTGTTGTTGTTACTGTTGCTAATTCTATTAATAGATAACGTCAATTGTCAATTGCTTTATGCGCATGTCCCCTACGCGTGCAATTGTTATATTATAATTTTTTGGAAGCTCTTACACAGTTAAATAACTAGACTTTAACTTTAGGTTTGCCAGAAGTTCATTATAAGTTTTGTGCAACATACAGCATTACAAGATTACATTATTGCATTATAACAGATATTATAGATTCTGCTATTCCTAGAACCTTAGATTGCCAATTAAATTGAAAAATCAATTCAATAATTCAATGTTTCTTGTGAATGTGATGAATAAGCAAATTGTTAATAAGTTATAGTAAAACACACTTACTGAGAGTATATTATGATAATGTGATGCCTTATGTACTCAAAGATTATCATTTAGTTTTCCAAAATTAATAATTATAACGTTGACCAGAATCTGTCTAAGTCTAATAACAAGAAAAATTATTTTCGTCATGGTGACGATATCATCGGTCCTTGAAACATAAACAAAAAGATTTTCATATAAGAAATTTAGTTTTGATCTATTGTTAAAATACTATATTACTCTCTGATTTTAACCAAAAGCCACTTTTCAGAAATATGTTTGGTTATAAATAAATTCTCTAACTTCTATCCATATATGATATCAAGTCTTATAACCCCTTGCAAGGGTGTCTTTAAGAGAATTTATGTTTCAGTGTGAAAAATAAAAAGTTTTATATTGTTTAATTTTTTTTCTTATCATGTAGTCTTAAAATAGTCATAATAACTTTTAAGAAATTATTGATTTTTTAGCTGTTGGTAGTCCCCCGCATTTGGCCAATGATATTTCTAATGCTATTTAATTTAATGTGAACTAAGAAATGCTCACAAAATCCCAACAAATATTTATCTAATCAACATAAGTTCCAGGAATATTTATATTCTTACAATCAAATTAATAAGCATGTGAGTTTATTACGAACAACTTTTGTGATTGGTATTTAAAAAAATTTTGCGATTTGGCGAATTCAGTTAGAAACAAACGTGTGTTTCCACAGAAATGATATATAATAATAATGTATATTTAAATAATTAATACCACTTGAGTAATAGAAATGAATATTTGATTATAATATATAGTTTAAATATAATTACTTTAACTTATTTGATAGCTAATTGAAATTTTATGCAGTTTTTAACTGTAAAAGTAATTATAGAAAAGTTTTTGAATTTTCAAATTTTAGCATAGAGATGCTGTTTTCTACTCAACTCCACTTTGGGTTAATCAAAACTTTTGGATCCCAAAAGTGCAAGTAGCATGTGTATTTGATTGTGTATATATGTGTGTATGGTTATATGTGTTTGAGCATTTGGAATATTGTTAGAGCGTTTGTATTCGTTAAAATGTTACACATGGCCCAATTAAATTATTAAGACAAGCAGAGAAACTCTTTTCTTAACTTTTTCGACAAAACTCGCAATGGTTTTTAATTAAATAGCAGGGACAAACTGTGAACAGTTAGTTTACCTGTTCCCGAATGCCTGTTCCCAAAAATAAAGTTGTCCCACAATTTATTTAGCTATGGGCGTAACACTTTCTTTCATACACACTATGTACTATGTTATGCAGGTGAAAAATTGCCGTATAAAGTTTTTCAACATCTCGGGACTCGTTCACATGCCTATAGCATGTCGACTGACAGTAAATGTGTGTCAATTGTACCTATCAACTTAACACTCCATCGCTCTCATCCTTCTCTAACTTCTAGCTCTCTAACTTTGTTTCGACTCGTGTAACTAAAGTCGTTTAAAATTAATGTGCTAGGCAATGGCCCAAATTTTAAAGTGTTCGACAAGGCGACAAAATAGTTATGGACGGTTTCCGGTTATACGAAATTCGTTATCTATTGCACTGGGAAAATTCAAGGACTTCTCAGACAAAATGGAAATCGATTCAAATTGTTGAAATTTCGATAATATGTGGTGGAAAAAATATTGTAAAGATTCACTTTTTTTTTTTCAATGTGAAGACATTCAACTACTTAATCCAAAACTTTATTCAGTTGATAGTTATCAAGGTTACATATCAGACGTCATGTTTACATGTTTGTAGACCATTTCAACTGTCTATTCGCTTATCATCAAACTTTCAAACGATATCATTAGTTACACAACGGATGGAATGGACTTGTAGTTGAAAGTAATTGCAGTGAGGGTGCCTTAAGTATTGAACCAAGCCATTATCACATGAATCCAATTCACGCGCAATTAACTGAGCTCTTGTATTTACCAACACTTTTATGGATTTACTATATATGAAACAATACCAACACTGTTAGTAATGATATTCAGTGATATCATATGATTAATTAGAAGCATCGAGCTCATTAGCTTCAATTACGAATAGAAATGAAATTGTCGTGGTTTTGAATACTTTTTGGGCCAGAAGCTCTAGCAACCGACGCCAAGACACACGCAAATGATTTGCATTTTGTCTACCATGATCAACTTTTTGGGACTAGGATTGTTTGGATTCTGTCTCTTTCTGGGGTTACTCTCAGTTCATAAAACATATGCTCAAGATGTGAATCAGGGTCCCGTTCCCTGTAATGTCAGCAGTAGCATGGCTTTGGATTTGACAAAGGTAAGTGTGAGAGGGAGAGAGCTCATCTACATGCATTGATATAATGGTTCAAATGTTTCATTAGTTCGCGGGTATTTGGTGGGAGGTAGCACGTCAACCAATCGGACCAAACTTTTGTACCCAGGTGAATGTTACAGTTCTGAATCAAATACAGGATAATGTGCTTATTGATACGACCTATTCGAATACTGTAGTCTATCCATGGGTCAATCAGACTATGAATGCAACATTGACAGTGCAGAATGACACTGAAAAACGGGATGGATATAACTTTACCTATTTTAATCCACCAAGTTATACACCTTATACGGTATTTAAGATTCTTGATACTGACTACACAAATTATGCATTTATTTGCGGATATATGAATGCAACGGACAACTCAACATCTTTTGGCATGATCATGACCAGGGATCGTACAATCTCTACTCAAACTTTAGATGGTCTGGAGAACAATAGTTCGGCAACTTATACAAATTTTCTCAATGGCAGCATGGGACTTATTACACAAGATGGCACGTGAGTAAAGTCTTCTATACACAAAATAATTAATATCATATTATATAGATATCTGATAATAATTCATATTCACAGATGTATGGGAAATGGTGCCGAGCCCTCAACGATTATTACCGTATTTTATGCTACATTCGCATTTGTTATTTATCTTTTAACAAAGTAATTGTTTAGTAATTGTAACAAAATATATTAGAAAAAAATTATAGTAAAATTCAAATACGATTTATAATAAAGTTGCCGCAATGCTTAATAATTTCATATCTAAATAATTAATTGAATGTTATAAATATATGACGCAAAAAAAAAAATCTCCATATGCTGGGTTTTTCCTTATTTTTTTTTTTAATTTTTAATTCATGTGACTTGTTTCTAATCGGTATAATAGTGATTTATAATTTACTTTCGCTGTTAAAATAATCTGAAATGCTTATACAGCTAATTTGTATAATTGAACAAATTCCTATGTTATACGTTCAAATAAATGGAATACTTCTACATTCTTTTTATGGACTGATAAGAATCACAATTTATCTATTCAAAGCTTGGTCTATGAATTCTATGGTGCCAATTTACTCTTGTCTCTTCAAAAAGTGTGCTTTCTATTTCTGACTCAGAGTTCATTGCAGATAAGAAAGACTACACATAAATGTACCGAAGGTGAGGAATGTGCTTAATGTATCGACAGTAAGAATTTTGGTAGATTTTTGAAAATTATGTTCTTGCCTTTACTCTTATGTTTAAGACATTTTTTTTATTATTAATATTCCAACTCGGGAACAACAATTAATTTAAAAGTTTGATTTTAAGAGCTAATTATCTATTAAAGTTAGGATATTCTTAAATATTATATTATATTTATATATATTAATTTTCATTTCGTATCAATATCATTGCAAATAATTGGTATATTATCAAAATTATTGTCCATACATTATCTAATCAGTGCGAGAGAAGATAACAATTCAGCTATCGACAAATGCTCTTCTTCTGACAGGTTCAAGTTGCACTTTGTTAAGTGTGACTGACTTGAAATTTTAATAATATTCACATATATATATATATATATATATATATATGTATGTGTAAGATTGTGTTCCGTATTTGTAAAATCAACGTCAATAATTAATGCTGCTTCGCTAGAAAAACAGTAAGCCATCTAAAAAGACTTGCCATGGCATATGGACTTATATTATATGTAATAATATTATATAATATTATATGTAAATTCTTTTATTTGAAAAACATTACTTTACATTACGTCATTGTTTTGATAATTTAATAAATTTTTGTGGCAAATGAATAATAGAGATTGATAAAAGTATTAAATAATATAAGTAGAAGTAGAATATCTATAAATAAAATCAATAAAAACATTGCAATATTTAAGACAAAATTTGCATATTTAAATTTTTGTTGTGCTCAAATACAATAGATTTAATTATATTTTTTGATTTTGATTAATTCTGAGTTTGCTGTTTCATTATTTATTTTTTCTGGAGGCCAAAAGAATTCCCCTTAAACCGTGTTACAAAAATACTATAAAAGAAAATATGAAACTTGAAGATGCATTATTGACATGAATATACTATATATATTTAATAATTAAAAATAAAATTATGAAATTAACAATTATAATTATATAATCTCTTCTCTTTCCATGTCAAACTATAAATAGCTATATAAAATTATGAATAATATATATTTTGACACAAGATTATGATCGATCTTCAAGTGATTTAGTTTCTCAGTCTACTTAAAATCTTTCTTCAATTCCAAATAACACAAATATTGACAATTATTTATCAATATTTATGAATTTGCGGGAATGTAAAAAGTATCTTTGTATGATAAGAGCAAAATAGATAACACATATGAAAATAGTAAATATAAATATTTATGACGATAGTGGCAATTATTTGAAACATACTTATAATTTCAATATATGATTTGTATTAGTCAAAATGCCTCACAATCAATAGGGAAACCACAATTCCAGAACACATTTCGACAAGAAGCTAAATAGTCTTAAAAATTCTTAAGGGGAAAATTTTAATAAACTGTAGGTTTACCTTTTATATACATATTAGGTTGTAAAATATATTATGTTGTCAAAAAAGACTTTCGGTATTTTCGTTAGATGTTGCGGCAAGCGCGTAGTCTTATTCGTAGCATTGGGTCATGCGTGTTTGATTGATTCATATTTCTGTACTACTACAATAAAAGCAAAAATGCATCTCAAGCCGCCAATAAAATGTGTGCAGTTTATGGACCCGATACGGTCTCAATTTCCACTGCACAACGATGGTATCAACGTTTTCGTTCTGGTGTAGAGGTGGTCGAAGAGGCGGTGGCGTCGAAAAATGCGATAAAATCGCTGAATTAGTCGAAAGAGACCGGCATAGTAACAGCTGTAGTATCGGTTAAGAGCTGGGCATACGTCATCATGTTATAAACCGTTATAAGCCATTTGAAGATGCTTGGAGTCACTAAGAAGCTCGATGTATGGGTGCCAAAAAAACATCTTTGACCGTATGGACGAATGCGAATCTCTTCTGAATCGCAACAAAATCGATCCGTTTTTGAAGCATATGGTGACTGTCGATGAAAAGTGGGTCACTTACGACAATGTATGGCGCAAACGTTCGTCTTCGAAAAGCAGTGAAGCGTCCCAGACGGTGGCCAAGCCTAGATTGACAGCCAGGATGGTTCTTCTGTGTGTTTGGTGGGATTGGCAGGGAATCATCCAATCATCCAGCACTCATGCAGAAGAGGCCATCTTTGATCCATAGAGGCCGAATTGTCTTCCATCCGGACAACGCCAACAACGCCACACACATACATACATACAATTTTTATTTGTGCTATTTATGTGTCCATGGCTGTACATCTTTGGTGACGCGCCAGAAGCTCCGGGAGCTCGGATGGGAGGTTCTTTTACATCCACCGTATAGTCCGGATCTCCCACCAAGTGATTGCCATCTGTTTCTGTCCATGGCGAACGCGCTTGGTAGTGCAAAGTTGGCCACAAGAGAGTCCTGTGAAAATTTGCTCACCGTTTTTTTTTGCCAATAGGGCAGCGAGCTTCTGTAAGAGGGGCATTATGAATTTGTCATCTCGTTGGGAATGAGTCATCAAACTAAAAGGCGCATACGAGGTGTGTTCAAAAAGTAAGGTGACTTTTCAAATAACGCGGGCATTATATTTTCGATTATCGATTTTTTTGTTTTGTTATGTTGGTACACTCTTCCCTTTTTTGTTTGGTTGTGAGAGGCGTAAGTTACAAGTTGTGCTCGGCGATTATTGCTTTTTTCGGTCTTGGCTCACCTGGGCTCTTCCATTGGGCTTTGATTTCATAACTATCATAACTATATACCCATGATTTGTCACCAGTTATGACCCTTTCGAGTAAATCTGGGTCGTCGTTGACGTCATTCAACAGCTCTTGAGCGATGCTCCTGCGACGGTTCTTTTGGTCAAAATTCAGCAATGTCGGAACAAACTTCGCTGACATACGACTCATGCCCAAAACTTTTGAAAAAATTTCATGGCACGAGCCAAGCGATATACCGACACCTTCAGCAACTTCTCTGATAGTGATTCGACGATTTTCCAAAACAATTTTCTTCACTGCTTGAACGTTTCAATTAGTTGTTGACGTGCTTGGTCGTCCAGAGCGAGGCTCGTCATGGGCATCTTCCCGGCCATCTTAGAAGAGTTTGTACTACTTGTAAAAATTTTTTTTACTCAGAACAGTTTCACCGTATGCCACTGTCAACATTTCAAGTGTTTCGGAGCACTTAATTTTATTTTTTACACAAAATTTGATGCAAATCCTTTGATCCATACTTTTCGATAGCAAAAAATCGCCGAGAACGCAAAACAACTTGTAACCTTTACGCCTTCCATAACCAAACAAAAAAGGGGATTCAATTGAAACTTGGTACAGATGTTAGGGAAGAGTGTACCAACATAACAAAAAAAAAATCGATAATCGAAAATATGTTGCCCGCGAAATTTGAAAGTCACCTTACTTTTTGAACACACCTCGTACATTGAAATTATGAACAATTGAAAACTCAATAAAAATACCGCAGAACTTTTTAGACAATACTGCATTATAACCTAACCTAGCACGATTAGTCATTGCTCCAGATAGTTTGTATTTTTATACTCGGTGCCCATTGGGTACCAAGAGTATATTGGGTTAGTGACAAGAGCAAATGTATGTACCACCCATAAGGAGGCGTGGCCGAACCCATAAAGTATATATATTCTGACTCAGGATCAACAGACGAGTCGATTGGAGCATGTCCGTCTGTCCGTCTGTTCGTCTGTACGTCCGTATGAACACACAGATCTCAGAGACTATAAGAGATAGAGACTTCATTTTTTTTGCATAGTGTTTGTAGTGTTTGCAGGCAGATCAAGTTTATTTTGGATTTTTGCTACCCCCCCCCTCCGCCTCCACAAATCGATAAAAGCTATTTTAAGCAAACCCAGATAAGCTACAGCACTGAATAGAATATGTTTATCTAAACATTGTGTACAAATTTGGTACAGATCGGATAATAAACATGGAAGTTATACACATTTCAAATTTCAAAAGTTGAGAGGCGTACGCTTGCTTGCTGTTCTCACCCCATACACGACGGCAACATTTACTCAGTGTTTCTCACACTTGTGAAGAGCGTGGCTCAGTGGTTAGAGAGTTGAACTCGCGTGCATGAGGTCCGCGGTTCGATTCCCGAGACGATTTTTTTTTTTTTTAAATTTTTTTTTTTTAATTTTTTTTTTATATTAACTTGAAGTTGGCGAGTGCGCAGCACGAGCAAAATAAATATATAATATAACTTTGGGCACCGAGTATTATATAGTCGAGCACACTCGACTATAACTTTCTTACTTGTTATATATACATATGTATATTGTTTATATTATGCCAAAATAGATAACAGTCATTGGCCACAGTCAGAAGTAAGCTTCGCTAAAGATTGTGAGCGAACGTGTCTGTCTGTGTTCGTGTGTTGATAAGAACAGCATTGCTACACATTGCTATAAAAGAGATCCAGGCATAGGGAGCAACGACAGTTTTACGAGACCTTCCAAACGAGCCGATACGAAACGCGTGGATAGCAGTTGATACATTTAGCAGTGCCGTACAATAACTTTTCTCCTAAAACATTTCGATAAACAAAGACACAGTGATCATGTGCAAAATTGTGATTTATTTGGCAGCCACATTGGCTCTGCTTTCAGGTCATACATTTGCCCAGAATGACCAGACAGCCCCACAGAACTGCAGTCAAGCGGTTAGCTTGGATTGGAGTAATGACACGGTAAGCGTTTAGCACTTATATTAAAGTGTTTCTCCATGATTAGTGAGCGAATGTAATCAATTTCTCTCTAATAGCTTGTCGGTAGTTGGTTGGAGTTGGCTCGAAATCCAGGTGCAAATATCGATGCCTGCATGGAGTTCCGTGTGGGTCTGGAGAATGGCAACAATACAGTCAGCATTAATGCGACTCACTCGAGCAGCACGCAATCGTTATTCCAGAATGTTGATGATCCCGAAGTTAAGGTTAATATAGCTAAGGGTGTTACAACAGGTTACAATATCACCTGGACTGCCAATTCTACTCCTGTCACCATTAAACTTCTGCAATTGACCAACAATAATACTTACTTGGTCGGCTGCGGCTATACCAACTCTACGGATAACAGTACCAGCTTCGGTTTCATTTTGGGCCGCGGTAACCTGTACAATGCAACGGGATTAAAGCTTGCCAACGATGTGGCATCCTTGTCCTATAACAATTTCAAGAACAGCTCATATAGCACAATTTTACAGGATGGGTAAGTACATACCAAAATTAAAATAGTGTTGTAAAAACATGTATAAATCGGATTTGAAAATTCATTGGATTAGGTGATAATACATATCATTTGTATATCTATTAAGTTATCGAAAGCAGTCACGTATTTTTTTTAATAGAGCATCGACTAGGCAGTCACTCTGACGTTGATAAATCGGCATGTCCTGATAATTTCAAATAAGTCTTTTCTATTTAAAGATAACAGAAATGTTTTCCAGCACGATGTCAACAAATAGATAACAAAGATAATAATTTGTATTATTAAGTCATAAATTCGTAAATAAGAAAAATTATTAATTAAGTTGAAAGCAAATGTTAGTTGAACAGTTACTAGACTGCTAAAATTGGCATTAAAAAATTTCCGTGACGCATTTAACTTGCAAGTCGACTTAAAAAATTCGATAATGAATCATATGAATAACATAATACTTTTTTTTTCAATTACAGTTGCACCAGGAACTCGGCAACACAGTCGCTGCCATTGATCTCTGGCTTCGTGGGCCTTGCTCTTTTGCTGATTAGGTGGCAATAAAAAAAAATACAAAAAAACATTTAGCTCAAAAGAAAACAAAAAACAATTGCTTAACTCATTAATCCTTTGCTTGCCTCACCTTAATTTCCTTAGAATATTGGTCCGACATTTATTTAGTTTTTAGTTTTTATTTAAATTCATAATTGTGTCAAACCGAAAACCAACAAAAAAAAAAAACAAAAAATACCATGTACAAACAAAAACATTGACGCATCTAGGTTCAATAAAATAAAATAAACAAAAAGAAAAAGAAAAAAACCTAGACCAAAGCATTAAGTGTGTATCCCATTTATTATTATTAATATAACTATTTTCATTGTTTTTTTGTTTTATTATTTTTTTGTCATTCAACTAACGGCTCTTACAAGAGCTATGTTTTAATTTGTCATCGACATGTATAAAGCATTCGAGATAAGATAAAAATATAAACACAGAACACAGATAAAATATGATACCCAAACAGGTCACCCGCAAGTGGAAACCTCGAATGCTTTCACAGATAATATGTACAACAATAAGTATATTTTTAATTTACAAGTACGTTGTAAATCAATCATACGCTCGGTGTAGGCGCTGTCAATTGACAACTTTGCCAGAGACGAGATAAACTTATCAGACAGTCGAAAAACGAAAGACAATAATAATTCGTTCGCGAATCTTCTACTTGTTAATAACAATTATAACAATCATTCAATTCTCTGATTTTGATTCCTTTATTTTTATGCATTTATTGTGAGCAATTAATTAATGCGCTTCTTCAGATTATAATATCGATTAGGTTCCATTATAATAGCCAATATATTTGTGATTGCAGAAGAGACTTGTATTGCTTTTGCGCTAATCAATATGTCTAATTATTATACCAAACCATTATCGCAGTTTGAATAGTAGTTATAACTATTGTAATTGTGACTATTGTTAAATCATAGTTGGACTTATATTCAATTCAATGTATAATAAAGAAAGTAAACCTTTTGCAGACAATCAAAGCAACATGATTTAATAGGTAAGAATAGATATGAAATTTCCAGTAAAATTTTAAATTAAAGCGTATAGAAAGTATTTTAATTATTCGAGTCTATTCATTTTTATTAATCTGAGAATTAAATAATTTATATTTAGTACGAATTCTCTTAGTGCTCTTAACGATGAGAATTGAAATGTTTGACTAAACTCAATTGCAGTTGACTTCAACTACAGTGCAAGCTATGCACATACATATGTACATATATAGACATAAATATGAGAGTTCGATGTTATTTGTGACTTTGAATGGCAGAGTGTTTCTACTTTATCGAGCTCAAGTGAAGTCTGATAACGTTCACAAAACAAACTGTCACGTCGAAGGCAAAACTAAGTACGTACAAGCAGAAGACATTGTGCCAACTGAATATTTATTGTAGTCACACATGTCTCAGCATCACTTAATGACAGTTTCACACACAGTTCGAAAAGACGTTTAATTGTGATTGTTCCTAGTTAAATCCTAAAGTATAGAATGAATGCTAGCAAATTGATGTATTCACGATTGCAACTGCTTTGTTTATATTGGCCAAATACTTGAAGTTTCCCCTGTGGATGTGAGCTTATCCCTTTAGGCCACTATTTATTTGCTAGTTTCATTTTATGCACTTATCAACTTTCGCTTAGCTGAGGTTCACCTTTAATGGTTGTTCGTCTGTTGCTGATTTCTTGTTTGCTTATTTGCCTGGGATTCAAATCAGACACACACATGCACGTATACATTCACATGCATACACTTAGCTACAAAGGACTAAATCACCAAACACTTTCTTGCTTGGCATTTACACGCATCTAGCGGACCGATTCTGGCTTTCCTTTGGCTCCTTTTGCCCATTTATTGTATTGTACGGTTTCTTTTGTTGCCACTTGACCCGAGGCAAGCTCCATCTATCTTCCCATTTAAGCAGAGAGAAAGAGCCAAGTCTTGGTACTTCTACTTCGATCTGCCTCGATGCGGTCCTTCGTTTGTTTATGTTTATTTGTTGATACAATTTGGTTACATTGTTTGTTTACAATCTCAGACTTGTTGTTCTTCTTCTTCGTCATCATCTTCTTCGTTTTCGATTTCTTCCTACACTTCTACTGTTCTTCTTGAAGTTGTTGTTTTTATTCTTGTTACTATTGTTATTGTTGTTGCCAGAACATTGAAATCAAGTTTATAACGATTAAGTAGCTGCTAAGTAAAATTAAAGCCAGTCAAAGCCAAAAACAACAAAATCCCAAGAAAGTTAACTTATTGTTACACGATGAATTCTACTTCAAATTAGAATGAAATCATAGCAGCTTTTCAATTTAAGGCTATCGACATCTAAAGCTATCATTTATAAGAGAGAAACAAACTAAACTCTAATGTTTATTTTGCCATAAGCCACATTCCTAGAAAATGCCTAAAGCTAAAGCCATAATGCCAACTTATATGTTTGCTCCATTTCAACGGATAATGCCTGGCATATTATACTCTTGTAAAAGAACCATAGTATATAAAGTTACTTAATAGTTACTCATGTTAAATGTGAAATGTAATTTTCATCGATATGATGCATAATCTAATCTGCATGTGCATAAAAATCATAGAATATTATTACATTTATGTAGAACATCAACATCATCTAATTAATAATAAAATTAATTCGAATAGATTCATAAGCTGACCTAAACATTGTCTTGGAGTTACATT
>JBAMBR010002838.1:0-12713 GCA_037044475.1 Zaprionus obscuricornis
ATCAATAAAGCTTATCATAGACTCTACAGTAAATACACACATATATGTACATATAATAAATACTTAAACACATTAATAATTGCAGAGCTCAAGTATTTTATTTGCCTTTGCTGACGTTATGAACTTATTATAACTAAGAAATTTTCATAGAGTATGTTTACTTTATGACTATGAATGTTAGTATGAATAGTGTGAATAATATGTCTATGAATATGAGTATTATATATGAATATATACGGCCTTCTGCTGTCTTGCAGATTGACAAAGTAAAAGCAGCAACAAAAATCAAGTCTTTGTTATCAATAAAAATAAAAAAAAAAGGCTAAAAGAAGTCATTTGAGGGCAAATGAAGTGTGTTAATACAAACAGCAGCAAATGCTGCTGACCAAGTTATCTATCAGCTGCTGCCGCTGTTGCTGCTGCTGCTGTCACTTGAAACACAATAAGCATTTACTCAACTCAATAAAATAAACACAATATATATAGTATATATATATATCTGTAGAAGTTTAACTGTTGATTTACAATGTGCGCTTTCGCGTGCTGCACGTCAACTTAAACTCATTAAGTTTATACATATATATATATTATTCTTTTCAAATATTTATTTTTTGTTAGACATTTGCTAAAGTTCATGACCTAACCTAATCGAAAAACACTTGTCTCTCTAATCATATAATAATTAAATTTGTTTTTCTGTTTCTGTTTTTTTTTGCTTTACAGGCAAAGAGCCATTGCTGCGCACACATACGGAAATTAAACAATTGCTGCAGCAGGGTAAAAAACATATTGTTAAGAGCATATTACGTGAAAATTCTTGGCCAATTAATTCAACTATACGCTCAGAATTATGGCCAACATTATGTGCACAGCATTTGACCAAACAAAATATTGTCGATGGTTTCTATTGGGAAATGGTTAATCAGGTAAATTATATATAAATATATTTATATATATATAAGAATCGTTAATAATTTTTAATATTCTTTTTTTTTGTAGGTCTTTGGCACCACAGAGCTATCGGAGAAACCAATAACGTTGCCAGCGTTTGTTGATGCCTCACATTGTTTACCGTATCATTTGACTAGCACTGGACGTGCTGTTGCCGATCGTATTGTTAATGTGCTCGGCTATGATTGTCCCGATATTACCTTCAGTCCAGTATTGTATCCAATTACATCATTACTTTTGCATTTCATGTCGGGTAAGTTTTCAATGCTCTTTATATTCGCTTAAATTTTGTGAGATTTTTCGCGAAGTAAAACTAAATTTAGGAAATTTTTTGATATGTTTCTCAACTTGGAAGTAGCTTCAATTTCTTAGATCTCTGTAAATTGCAAAGTTAAAGCAATGAACTTTTTTAGACGTGCTAATCAACAATATTGAGAGTCGCTCAAAGATCTCGACAATTATTCAAATTTAGGCAGATTTTGACATTTATTCAAAAATTTCTGTATTGCTGCCAAAGATTACCCAAAGATTTTGTTAGTCACTTTTATTTGTCATTTCTCTGCAAAACGCTAAGCTAAAGTAATGAAATTTTGTGCTCTGCATTTCTCAAAGATTTTGATAGTCATTTCAATTTTTAAGATCGCAGCAATTATTAAAACTCAAGTAAAGAAATTCGTCATCATACGTAAATCTCATTTAATATTGTTAGTCGTTTAAATTTGTAGAATTTCTGTGAGAAATTTCTTATAAACGATTTGCAACGAAATTGTTAGACGCTTAAATTTATTAAATCTCTGAAAAAATCAAAGTTAAAGGAATTTTAAATTTTTCATACGTGCTCCTCAACAATTAAGAGTCGCTCAAATTTTAAAGATCTCAGCATTTATTAAAACTTGAGCAGATCTCTCGAGAGTTATTAAAAATTTCTATATGCTGCATTTGCCTAAGATTTTGATAGTCAATTTTATTTGTTATTTTTCTGTAATTTTTTATATGCATTTCTCAAAGTTTTTGATAGTGATTTAAATTTTTAAAAATCTTAGCAATTATTAAAAACTCAAGCAAAGAAATTCGTCGTCATACGTAAATCTCATTTGATATTTTTAGTCGTTTAAATTTGTAGAATTTCTATGAGAAATTTCTTATAAACGATTTTGCAATGAAATTCTTAGATGCTTAAATTTATTAGATCTCATCAATTTTTTAAAGCTTTAAAATAATAAAAAAATTTTTATTTTGTGCGTCAGTCACAGAATTCAATTTAAAAATTTTTTTTATATGAATTTTTTTTTTTTTTTTTTTTTTGTAAGCTGCCTACACAAAATGCACATGAAAAGCTTTGTGAATACGCATTGCCAGAGAGAGAGAACGTAAATTAATTTATGTTAAATATATTTATTTCATTACGTTTGTGCAATTAAGAAATAAGTTATACAAGTAGCTAAATATCATCTCTCTCTCTCTCTCTTCTCTCTCTCTCAGACTTTGTGAATCTATTAACTTGTTTTAGTTTTACATATTGTAAATATTATACGAATGCGAAATGTTGTAACTATTTACATGTAATTCACGTGATGATTATTTATCATATATCCGTTGAATCGTGTGTTGTGCTGTGATATGCTGTGGTATTTGATGATCACGCTTTCGCCCTTTTTATGACTTTGACTTATTGTCAAACACTTGAAAATGTGAATCGTGTTATTGATTATACATATGTATATAATAATAATAATAATAATAATATATTACAAATGTACAACAACAACAAGACAATTGAAAGCCTAGACTCTTTTTCAGCTTTTAGTTTGATTCAGTTTTGTTCAGTTTCAGTTTCTTCAATATTTGTACTTGTCATTAAATGTTTTTTTTTTTTTATATATTTTTTTTCTTCTTGCTTTCGTTGTTAACTCAAATAATTGGCACAATTGTAAATCACATAAAGAGACAGAGAGATAAAGAGATAGAGAGAGAGAGCGAGAGCGATAGCTAGATATGTAGAATGTACCGTACAAAGGTTTTTGGCGGTAGTCGGTATAGCAATAACTCACAGCTTTGCGTAAATTGATGTATCGTGATTTACTTGGCTAATTGTTTGGGTCAACAACAAATTTTCAAGTCCGAAAAATCAATTTCAGAAAAAAAAAAATTTTTTTTTTTGAGCCCTTTTTTTTATGTAAATGTTATGTACTTGAACTAGACAAACATATAAAATATATATATATGTGTGTGTGTGTGTGTGTGTGTATTTTGTATTTATTATAGTTCCGTGTCTTTGTTATCAGACATCGTCTGCCATCTGTCTATTAATTTGTGACTTATTTACTGTTTTCTTTTTTTTTTTTATTGTTGTTGTTGCTGCTGCTGCTTCATTTGGCGACGCATTGCCAATTAATTTGTATGCCAGCAAATATATTTTTCATATATATTTCTTATATATATATATATATTTTTTTTATATACATATATTTTGTATATATTTAAGCTCTTAAAAATTTGGTTTAATCTGGTCGCATGTGGGCAGAGATTGCTAAAGCTGCCTAATACTGCAACAAGCAATTGAAACAAGAAGCCAACGGCAGCATTATAATATTTCATATTCATATCATAAATTGAAATGTTATGCAAATATTTTCATCGTTACACTTTATATTAATTTTTGCTTAATTTTAATTGCTATAAAAAAATATGTAAAAAAAAAATAACGGAAATTTCAAACGAAAAAAAAATATAATAAAAATGCCAAGTAATATTATTTCAGTGTCAAAGTAAAAATTTGTTTAGCGATTTCTAGATTTATAAATTTCCGTAATTTTTCACATGTATCCGTCATATGCTATGCGCTTGCCTCTTAGATTAGAATATGACCCTGTACCTTAACCTTATAACTTACTACTATAAAAGGTAAATAAAACTATATAGTATATATATAATATATATAGATCGATCGATCGATCGTTGTATATCAAGCATGTCATATCTGTATATAGTATAAATTTGCCTTTATAAGTTGAAATTAATCTCAGCTACTCTGAACTCTGTACACCCCCATTTCTGATTCTCTGATTTTGTGTAATAGCCAAGCGATATAGTAGAAGCTGAAGCAGCAGCAACAGCAGCAGCAGCAGCAGCAGCAGTTGTAGTAGAAACTTTGAAAACAACAAAGACAAACACCAATCAATTTGCAATCTAGGTTCAAGTGTTTTTGTGGCGCACTTTATTTAGAATCTATATATACATCGGACTTATAGATTATCTTCTATATAGAATATTATATTTACCTATATGAAATGTGTAATATAAATGAAATCAATGTAGGGGAGCAGGAGAAGAGTATAGCAGGCTTACGTTTTTTTCTACTACTTATAATATGCGACTTACTTAGGATCTTGGGGAGGCATGTGACAGGCCTGCTAACTGATAAAGCTGCGCCTCAATGCGCCGATAAGCCAATGTACACAGAGATCAAAAAGAGGTCAATTTTATTATTATTTATTTATTTTTTATATATATATTTTACAATTTTTTTTTTTTTATTTTCCTTTCAATTTCTTAGTCTCAAACTGTCTCAGTTTTTTTTCTTTCTTTCTTTCTATTTGTTGTCTCACAAAGTTTTTGGAGGTTTGTTTACATGTCGCAAAATTCTCGTGCGAGAAAAGAATTGTATAATGCCGCCGCATATGCCTAGACTAGACTCAAGGTAGTCGCCGTCACTAGTATAAACAAACTCTCTATAAATAGTAAGTTCCTGTCCCACCCCCAATCTCCAATATTCACTGCTGCCTTTAGGGTACAAAAGTCCATTGTTTTCTTTACTGTGCGAAATATAAACAATTTGAAAATTGAAAAAAAAAAAAATTACAAAAACATGCTGTAAAAAAAAAACAAAAAAAATCGGTGAAGGTCGCAAAATAAACAATAATAATAAACAGTTGATAGAATTGTTCCCTATAGGATATATATATATTACTGTAACTGTATAACTGTATTTTTCTTTTTTAAAAACTGCAAATCAAGAAGTTTTTTTTTTTTTTTTTAACAGCATTTTGTGCAATTTCAAGTTCAAGAGTCGCACACAAAATGATTTTTATGATTGTTTCTTTAAGCATTGTCTTTATATGTCAAACAATCATTTATATATATATATATATATGTATATGAATCTATATGCATATAGTATAGTATACTCTCTGATATGTCTTGCATATATATACATATATATATTGACACTTTGTATTGCTTGTCGACTGTCAACATCTTTTGTTGACGTCATTGACTTGTTATCGTTATTTTATTGTATTGCTCTCTCTCTCTCTCTGTTGTTATTGTAGATGTCGTTGAATTTTATGCAAATTTTTGCTCTTTTTTTTTTTGTCATTGCTGCTGGAACAACAACAACGACAACAACAAGATCAGACAGAAGATACAATATATATATATATATATATCTTTTTTTTTGCAGTAGTTGATACTAGTTTCTGTCAGCATGTGACACACATTTTCTTTTTTTTTTTTCCCCCAGTATCCAAAAGATAATAATAATCGTTTGTTTATTTTTATAACTTGTGCCTATTAGTATTGAGACTGAAAGGGTAGATGATATGTAGAAAGAGAGAGAGAGAGAGAGTGAGAGAAAGAGAGAGAGAGAGAGAGAATAGTACAAATATTGCATATAAAATGTTAAATAATGTCTAGTCAAACTTATAGCTGCTGCTATAAAAATATGCAACATATTCTCATTCATACTTGACACTCAACTTTGATATTATATACATGTATGGCAGATGAGTATCTTATGTGAGAGTATATTATATAGTCGTGTGCTAAGCTCATATTTAGCAGCGTTTTATTTGAGAAAATTTTTGACGCTAATGACGCCAACACGTGAGCATAAAATTCACATAAAATATATAAAATATATAAAATATATATATATATTTTTTTTTTTTTTTGGCAATCCATTCAGTGCCACTGCCACTGCTCTCTGCCTCCATGTGTATTCACAATTGTATTTACACACACACCATCACATTTCTGTTATTTCAATTTCTACATTGTGCTGCTGCCCCCTATGCGCTCGCTGCTCCGTAACATTCATCCAAATCCAAATCCAACGAAGCCAAACAAATGCGCACTTTTTATAACATCTTTACTTGAACGTTTACATTTTGCCTTTTGCCTTTGGCGTTTTTGTATTTTTTTTTTATGACTGTTTGTTATTCTGTTCTGTGTTGTGTTGTTTTTCCCTGTTATATGTTTTACGCCCTACCCAAAAACATTGTTTAGCTCTTTCTGTCTCTCTCTCACTCTCTCTCTCTCTCTCTTTCTTTCTATATGCATAATTTACTTTTGCACGGCATTTTTCTATGGGCCAAGAAATCTATTCTAGCAGCTTAGCTTTTAGCTTACGTTTTGCTTCTTTAAACATTTAACTGAAACTTTAACTGAATATTTCAGTATTATTACGTGCTTTGTGATATTAAATATAAATAAAATATAAAATACAAGGTGAAAATTATATACATTACTTCTGCTACAGATACATTTTGAAGCTTTAAGCTGAGCTGTAGAGGTACAAAAAAAAACAAAAAAAAATTGCGTTGTGCTTAAGATATTTGCATATTCATGAACATGAAATTTTTGTCGATGCTAAATCGAAAAAGCTTAACATATACTATATATATATATATATATATAATATGTAGACAGTGCAAAAAGCAAATATGCCAACGCTTTGTGCGAGTTGAGACAAATCGCTTTAGAGCGTGTATGCTTGTGTGTATGTGTGTGTGTGTGTTTGTATATGTTTCTTTTGCTGCGTTTTCAATGAATGTTTACTCATATGTGAATAATATGCAAATGAATTCTATAGCAATTGCTTGAAAATTGTGAACAAAATTTCGTCTTTTTTCTTAGCTCTTATATATTCAAATTATAATATTTCATATATTTTCTATATATAAATATATATATACAAAAAATAAAAAAAAATAAACAAATCATTATTATTTTACATATAGAAAATATATAAAATATAAAATTCGAAAAAAATATAATTAAGAAAATATATAAGAAATTTTGTTTTGATTTTTAAGCTATCACACTCAATCTATACCTATAGAAAAATATATATGAAATATAAAAATCAATTAAATAATTTTAAAAAATATATATATATAAATTTTTATTAATTGCAATTTATATACATATTATATATACACTGCCGCTCAACTGAATAGGTTCATGATCTCAGACGTAGGAATTTATCTATAATTCCTAAACCAGTGTTCCGATTTACATAATTCTTTTTTCCTTTAATTCTTTGATTCATATTGTAATAAAATGCTGAAGAAAGTTTTTCCAAAAAAATTTTTTTATACCTTAAATATTTTTTTTTCTGAGAGGCTAACAAAATCAATCATTTTTTTTTGGCTCATCTGAATAGGTTCAACCTAAAAAAATTAAAATTATGTAAGTAACTAACATAATTTTCATATTTTTAGCACTTGGCTTATACTTTAGTACATTTTTAAAGTCATTTCAAAAAATTTTAATAATCAATGAATCCTCAATTGTTCGATATAACTTTAAATACAGGATCGGTTTTAGCCATCCTAAAAAACGCTCAAAAAATTGGTCTAAGCCAAAATGTTGTATGTAACTTTTTGCGAAACAAAGCAAAACACGAAAAAAACATGAAAGGCGAAGTCAAACATGCCACCTTTGCGGTAAACAGGAGGCATATTGTGCCAATTTCGTCCGATTTGCATCTCTCAGCCCCCAAAATTAATTAAATTTGCGGTGTTAAAGCCATTGTATCCACAGTTAAACGTATGATTTCGTCGGCTAATCATCTAAGACGAATAAAACTTAAAAAAAAACAACAGTTAAATGATCCACGTAAAGCTTCACGACTGCTTTTGCGCGCAAGGACATGAGTTGAACGAGTGCATGGCGGAAGGTCGTTTTTTCCAATGAAAAAAAATTTAATTTAGACGGCCCTGATGCATACAATTATTATTATTACGATCTTCGAAAGGAAGAGTAGTTTCTGAGCCGTTACCATAGCTGTGAGGGAGGCGTAATGGTGTGGGGGTCGGTGTCAGTCTCTAGCCCTTGCAACCTTCAAATTGTTACACATCCTTGCGCGCAAAAGCAGTCGTGAAGCTTTACGTGGATCATTTAACTGTTGTTTTTTTTTAAGTTTTATTCGTCTTAGATGATTAGCCGACGAAATCATACGTTTAACTGTGGATACAATGGCTTTAACACCGCAAATTTAATTAATTTTGGGGGCTGAGAGATGCAAATCGGACGAAATTGGCACAATATGCCTCCTGTTTACCGCAAAGGTGGCATGTTTGACTTCGCCTTTCATGTTTTTTTCGTGTTTTGCTTTGTTTCGCAAAAAGTTACATACAACATTTTGGCTTAGACCAATTTTTTGAGCGTTTTTTAGGATGGCTAAAACCGATCCTGTATTTAAAGTTATATCGAACAATTGAGGATTCATTGATTATTAAAATTTTTTGAAATGACTTTAAAAATGTACTAAAGTATAAGCCAAGTGCTAAAAATATGAAAATTATCTTAGTTACTTACATAATTTTAATTTTTTTAGGTTGAACCTATTCAGATGAGCCAAAAAAAAATGATTGATTTTGTTAGCCTCTCAGAAAAAAAAATATTTAAGGTATAAAAAAAATTTTTTGGAAAAACTTTCTTCAGCATTTTATTACAATATGAATCAAAGAATTAAAGGAAAAAAGAATTATGTAAATCGGAACACTGGTTTAGGAATTATAGATAAATTCCTACGTCTGAGATCATGAACCTATTCAGTTGAGCGGCAGTGTATATTTTCTTAAATATATTTTTTCAAATTTTATATTTTTTATATGTAAAATAATGCAAAAATATATATATAGCTATATATTTTTGATTTGTTTATTTTTTTTTTTTGTATAAATTCTGTTGGTATACATATATTTCTAGCAGTTGCTCAACAAATAAGACAATATTTAAAATATATTTTTTTTTATATTTTAACATTTTTTACAATTTTTTTTATAAATATCTTTTTTTTTTATTTTTATATTTTTTGTTTTTTATTTTCGTATATTTATATTTACTTTACAATTTTTAAATATATACTTTTTTTATATTTTTTTTTTATTTTTATATATTTTTTTTTATTATTATATTTTTATTATTATTATTTTTTTTTATTATTATTATTTTTTTATTATTATATTTTCTTATTATTATTTTTTTTTATTATTATATTTTTTTTATTATTTTTTTTATTATTATTTTTTTTATTGTTATATTTTTTTTATTATTATTTTTTTTTTATTATTATTATTTTTTATTATTATATTTTTTTTATTATTATTTTTTTAAACATTTTTTTTTATATATTTTTTTAATTTTTATATTGTTTTTATTTTTTGCCCAATTTTTATATTTTTTTTCCAATTTTTATATTTTTTTTATATAAAAATTGCAATAATCGAAAATTAATATTTTCTTATATTTTTTAATTTTTTTGTATTTTCGATAATTTTTCTATATTTAAGTCTTGCTTACTAATTGATTTTAATTTTGTTTTGTCTACTCATCGAGCAGAAAATAGATTTATTTTTCACGCATTTCAAGTTCAGTTTTTTTGTGGTTTTTTGTTTTGATATTATTTTATTTTTTAAGGGCAAAGCAAGGCAAATGATGCTGTGCAACAACTCATTCACGTGGCAAACTGTCTCAACTCAATTAGCGCCTGTTTTTGCTGTTAAATTATTTCTATGGTTTTTCATTTAAATGTTGTTTATAATTTTTTTTTTTTTTTTGGTCTATCAAATATTGTTTATGTTTTTTTATTTTGGCCTCTTTTAGTTTATGGCAATATTCTTGTATGATTAGAATTTGCGTCAGATTTTGTCTGCTTGTTTGTTTGTTTGTTTGTTGTTTCGTTTGCGTGCTAAAAACTTTGCTCATAAATGTAGAAAATGTTGTCTACATTTTTTGTTGCAGCTGCCACAGTGTATCAAAGTTTTTTTTTGTTTTTTTGTATATAAAATATATAGTATATATAGTTAGTATATACAACTTATAGCTCACTGTTAACTCTGACGTCAAAGTGAAACGTGAAACGTTGCTGCGATTTTTTTTTTCTTTCTTAGTTGAACCAGTTTTAGTATTTATTTTCTTCATGTTGTTTTTTTTTTTATTATTTTATATTGTTTGCTGCTTATCGGTTCAATTGGTGTCATAAAATTAAAAACCTCGTTTCGCATAGCACCCTCCCCTCCTCCACCCCTTGCACTGTTATCCCCGCTTTTTCAATTGTCTAATTGTTAGCTTATTGCAAGTGGCGATTGCATTCGCGCCGTTAGCTATTTATAGCAAGAAAGAGACAGACAGACAGAGAGAGAGAGAGAGAGAGAGACAGTAAGACAATAATAATAATAAACTAATAAATGCAATTAATGCACGATTAATTTTAATTGCTGCATTGAAATTAAAAACTGTCACCAGTAGCTGCAGAAAGACAGAGAAAAAAAAAAAGCTAAAAGATTTCATTATAACTTTTTAGCTTTTTTTATTCACGCAATTATTTAGCGACAAACAGTAAAAAGTGTAAAATCAGCTGACTTCAGCAGTTAAGAAAGATAATGTCTAGACATGAAAAATATATTTATATATATATATAAAAAATATCTACAATATATAAAAATATATATATCTATAATTATATGTTAATAAACTTTCACAAGGCTAAAAAAAGAAATGCAATTTTCACATTATGCTGAACGTCAGAATAATATTTTTTTTTTTAAATAAAACAAAAACAAGTATGAGAAAAAAAAAATAAACAACAAATATTTATTAATAATAATAATAATAATAATGATAAATAAATGCACTAAGCAAATATGCATTAAACGTGAAGTGGACGTGAACCTTTTTTTTATTGTCTTATCAAAAGTTTTTATTTGACAAGCTGCACAGTGTTTCCGTAAACTGATAAGAGCACAGCGAGAACTAAGAACTTTTAATGATACAGCAAAAGATACAAGCTAACAGATACAGAGACTGTTGCAGTTATAGATATAGTTGCAGCTACAGTTATAGATACTGATACTGAGATATACAATGAACAATTGCAAATTTCATACAATGATAAATAAACTATAAAGTTTTACTTTGAACTGTCTTGGCAGACAGACTTGATACAGACAACTGTCAAAGCAACAATTGATAACAACATGTAAACAATACAAAATAATAATCAAATGTAATGCATATGAAAAGCAATATTAAAAACTGACTTGAACTGCCTTAAACTCAAACAAAGCAAATTAAACTAAAATAAAATAGAAAATATATAGTAAAAATCTGAAAATAACAAAACTTTAAACTGATAAGAATGCAAAAGAAAGACGCGTTTTGTATTTGATAACAGATGCAACTATAAAAATATACGCTAATCTCTAGCAAAAAAAAAAAAATACAAAAACAAAGCAAAAGCGAAATCAATGCAAATGCAAAGTGACGCCCAACAGTCTATAATTTATATGCATTATATGCATATATTTATATAAGTCAGTGTAAAAAAAATAAAGGCTGCAAATGGCATTTAAAGCCCTTTAAGAAAAATTCAATTACTAATTGTCTGATAAAATAGATAGCAGCAGCAGCAAATAATAATAACAGTGACTAAACGCTGCTTTAACAATTGCATTTTAAATACTTAACTTTATATCTATTTTATGAGTAATTGGTTTTGGATGTCCATTTGCAGCCTTATTTTTTTTACACTGACCTATATAAAATATATGCATATAATGCATATAAATTATAGACTGTTGGGCGTCACTTTGCATTTGCATTGATTTCGCTTTTGCTTTGTTTTTGTATTTTTTTTTTTTTTGCTAGAGATTAGCGTATATTTTTATAGTTGCATCTGTTATCAAATACAAAACGCGTCTTTCTTTTGCATTCTTATCAGTTTAAAGTTTTGTTATTTTCAGATTTTTACTATATATTTTCTATTTTATTTTAGTTTAATTTGCTTTGTTTGAGTTTAAGGCAGTTCAAGTCAGTTTTTAATATTGCTTTTCATATGCATTACATTTGATTATTATTTTGTATTGTTTACATGTTGTTATCAATTGTTGCTTTGACAGTTGTCTGTACCAAGTCTGTCTGCCAAGACAGTTCAAAGTAAAACTTTATAGTTTATTTATCATTGTATGAAATTTGCAATTGTTCATTGTATATCTCAGTATCAGTATCTATAACTGTAGCTGCAACTATATCTATAACTGCAACAGTCTCTGTATCTGTTAGCTTGTATCTTTTGCTGTATCATTAAAAGTTCTTAGTTCTCGCTGTGCTCTTATCAGTTTACGGAAACACTGTGCAGCTTGTCAAATAAAAACTTTTGATAAGACAATAAAAAAAAGGTTCACGTCCACTTCACGTTTAATGCATATTTGCTTAGTGCATTTATTTATCATTATTATTATTATTATTATTAATAAATATTTGTTGTTTATTTTTTTTTTCTCATACTTGTTTTTGTTTTATTTAAAAAAAAAAATATTATTCTGACGTTCAGCATAATGTGAAAATTGCATTTCTTTTTTTAGCCTTGCGAAAGTTTATTAACATATAATTATAGATATATAAATTTTAATATATATTGTAGATATTTTTTTATATATATATAAATATATATTTCATGTCTAGACATTATCTTT